>JAVKPL010015171.1:0-97928 GCA_032173675.1 Gastrolobium villosum | reverse complement strand
GGTTACCCCTCTGACCTAGTTTATAACATAATCATGGTTATAACACATCTTCAAACTCGTAATAGTTCCTTCTGTCTTGTTACCGTTCAGTCCGTAGTCCATTATCTCTTCCTTGCTTATTCTTCTCACAAATTGTTTACTTTTTTACTTTGACTAATCACTTGCCATGGTTCATAACATAATCCCTAATCAATAATTGCTAAATTTTCTCAAAGTTCTGTACACATCTCAATTTCTCAGTATAAGTTTCACATTTCCCATCGCACAGGGATCTTCCAATCATCTCCGTCGAATCACAGATAACTACTTCACCTCAATCCTTGCACTGAATTTTATACCTCAGTTCACTAACAAATCTTATCATTTTCATCTTGAATTACACATTAACTCTCTTGCTGACCACAATATTCCACACTCTCTGCACACTTTACACATCAGTTCTTTCATTAACCTCTTACTTTCGCACTTTATTGCCGCTTGGTTCCTATACTAATCACTTGATTTCACATTAAGTTTTACCTTCACTCATTCTCTAATCATACCATCTCAACTTATTGTTATGCAACAATAACTCACAACTTATGCCACCGTTCTAGTCCATTGCCTGCTACGGCTCACATAACATGCGCTCAATACTGTAGAGCAACTCATCAATTTTCCTGCTCATTTCCACCCTTGGTGGTTGTAGAATATCTCTTTTCCTTGAAAATGCCTCTACTCCGTCGGTCACTCCATATCAAATACCAATATTTTCATAAGCGCACTACTATTAGTAGTACATATACATATACCACAAGATCGTAATTTCTTTACAATTCTCATTACTTTCATACAAATGACTGTACATCTCAACCATCCTGTTCCTTTATCACTGATCCGCATGCCAATCTGAGTCGACCTCCACTAACTGCAATAGTGTCTTCATGGTACATAGATCTTGTGTCATCCATGGCAATTCCTTCACTTTTCCTCATACATATTACACATAATAATATACTCATCATTGGTTCACCTCACTTGTGTTTAGTCAACACTACCTCTTTATGGAATTTACTCCCATATTTCAATATCTCTCACATTATCAATCTATCAGCATCATACTTTCAGGTGGTCAAATCTCGTAGGATTTTCATCGAATATTCTATTTGCTTCTCTGCTTGGACTATCCCAATTCATTCAAGTGCACCGCACTTGTCCTGGTCTCATAACTGCTAATCAAACATGACGTGTTTAACTCACGCATACGAATATCTGTTCCCTTTTCTCAATAATTCTTCAGGTTCAAAACCTCTCGCCTTGATGAAGTCTATTCACCAAGACCACTTGTACATAAATGTCTTACGATACTACACATATACTTGGAATTTCACCAATCTCATAAGCTCATCTCTGTTATATGTTTATCTTTCATAGTACTGCAAAGTTCGTCTATGCTCATATTGTACATATCATAAATTGTACACCACTGTTGCTTATAATACACTTTTCTCTTGACTTTCATCGAAGTCAGATATAATATTTACGTCTGTTCTTTTATGCCTTCTAATATTCATACTTGACTTACTGCCGTCCTTTGTCCATGGAGCAGTTAACACTGCAGCCACAACATCAGGCTAAAGACTCACACTTGGTGCTTCAAGGTTACTACGTAGGCTTCTTACGATGACCACACATGTAACACAAAGGAATGGGTTGATCAGACCCACACTAAGGAATTACATATACAGTAATCAATAAGAATCTACATACAACTATGTAGCACATAACACATCTATATATATTATCAGAGTTCCCTAACAAAACTGCTCTGATACCATAAAATGTAACAGCCCGTTGTATACCGGTATTGTTAACATTAATTATGATATTAAGCGCAGTTACAATCACAGCAATTCATTTATAAAAATGAGAATAAACTTTTTCCGATTATTACGCGAACGATAAAAGTATAAAAAGCGTAACAATAAAAAGCTGTGATCGTAACTGAAACACTAGCGGAAGACTTTCTTAATTATTTATACCCTTTATTCTATCACATACAAGATACTAAGGGGTTCCCATAAACCCACTTAGCCAATTCCTCACTTTTTACGTTTTTACCACTTAACCGGATTTGCCAATTTGTTTTTCTACGAACCCAAAATAAAAATCCAAACTTAAAATCCAGGCTATCTTTTTTCCTTGTTCACTTACCTTTCTAACAAGCTATCACACACTCGATTCCGAGCTCGTGAGCTCCGGTTATCGCCGTTTGAAGATGGACAAACAACATTGCCTACCAACTCCAAAACAGCCTAAAACGTCCAAACTTCACGGAATAAACTGCACCTAACCACAAGGACACTGCCTCTCAAATTTTTATACCATAAATTAGACACCTCAAACTTCGATTTGATATATCGTATGCTTAATTTGGCCAAGTAACGAAGCGGGAATTAATTTCTCAAAACCACCTCAAATCTGCCAGCTAAAACCGGACAGAACAGGGCAGTGTGTGACAACAGCCCCCATGGGCTGCGCACACCACCAATGAACCTAAGCTTTTGACACAACGTAGGGGACATTTTAAGCTTCAAAATGGCTTATGGTACGTCCCAATCGGACCACTATGGAGAGAGATACGCTCCTCCAAAGTTCACCCAAAAACTGCCAATTCTACAGAAAATTCGCCAGAGTTTCCTTTGTATTTTCTAAAATCCCCAAATTTGCATAACCTGTTTAACACCACTAATACACCTGAAATCCAGCAAAATCCAATGGGTGGCACACACAAGGTCCAAAAACGCCTTGGGGCACTTACAACCCAATCCATTATACACTTAAAACATAAACAGTTTACTTTCAATTTCATGCATAAAACATAATACGGATAGTCATAAACCTATAATAGGCCTAAAGGCCTTCCATCATATTACATACATCCTTGGTACACTTACAACACTGGATTACATTTACATTTACAACTTTAACTTCAAACTACAATTATTTACATATTACACTTCACTTGCCAAATAAATTCATAAACTAAAATGACATGATAGCTAAACTCTACACCACTGCTCCACTCGTCCTCATGCGGGCTTCTTGCCCGCTGCTCCATATCCACTAGTACACCCTGAAATAATGCCCCGAGACGGGGTGAGATATACAGATATATCTCAGTAACCAAGAGGTTCTGGAGAAAACTCCGCCCAATGGTTCACTTCGATGTATATAAATAACATAAAACAACATCACTGTTATAAAACGGGATAAAGCAAGGGATTTAGAGAAAGGGGGAAATATCAGAAACAACTACGACATGCGGGATGGTAGCTACCAATACCACGCCATGTCCTCGGCTATACGCCTATGGGTACTACCCCTGGCGTGTTTAGAGAACAACCCACCAAGGTACCCCTTCCAACCATATACACCCGAGACAAACCTAGTGTGCTCCTATCCGGATAACACACCACGACCCTGGGTCAACTGGAACTCCCTCTCGGAGACCTATCCGGTGGCAGTCCGGAAACACTTGCCCGAAGGCTAAAAATATCTACTGGCCAGAGATCTGGTACATAAGTACCCACTGTGATAATGCACATGCATGCTCATGCTGTTCTACACTACTCATACACACTTCCTACCATTGCCATCAACTAGCAAGGTGGAACACAAAAGGGGAACAAGCCCCAGTACCAAGAGGTTACCTTTCTTTTTCCTTCCACTGAGCTCCGCAGAACTCCACTTATAGCTTGATTCACAGGGAACGCCTACACAGAGGACCATTCCACACACTTAGAACTTTGAATCTACTCATGAGTTTCGACATAATATGTGTAAACCACATCACATACCTCAATCCACTTGATCCAAAACCAAGGGCAGTCCACTGTTTCACTGTTCCGGGTTTAAATCCACGTACGGCAACCTATACAACCATGTATAGCCGTCAGTTTACGTCAAATTACGACAAAACGTAAAAACACCAAAATCCCCCTTTTTCCCACAAAGTGGTTCAGCCATATTAGTGTTATTTAGGGATTTATTTTTCTAAATTTTCTTTCTCATTTTATTACACTTCCATAGGTTGCCAAAAGGATAATTCAATCGTCGTTTCTCCGTTTTACGTCTTTTACGCATCGTTTGCTAAATCTTTCACTCTAGGCTCTTTTATGCCAAATGATACCACTCATTATTTTTCATTGATTCTTCCACTTTATAATCACAACACAACCCATCTAATTACCATTTAAAGCATGAAACATCATCCATGCAATTTACACAATATCATTTTACCTCTTTTTGCCTAAAGGCCGATTTGCTCACTAATTCACATCCAAGGAATTTCCATCAATTTTAACCACTCCACACCTCATATCATCCTATTATATCATCATACAATCACACTACAATTCACTATACCACACATTAACACAAAACTCAAAAATCCATTTCATGCACTAAATTTTTTCTAAGTTAAAATTCACTTTTTTTCGCTTAAAATTTTCATTGCATTTCTAGCATTAATACATCATTCTAAGACATTATCATCTAATAGACATTTTCCATTTGAGCTCTCTAACAACACAAATCAAACAAGCCCTCTTTAGGGTGCATAAACAATTTCAAAAATAAATCTTCAAATCAATCCATGAGAGGTGTTGAAACTTACCCACAATTACGTCACAAGACTCCTCCTAGAACTCCACAAGCAATGGCTCAAGAAATCAACCCCAAAATCACAAAATTCCCAAAAATTTCGTGGCTGTATATGCCTTTTTTCTCACAATAGAGAGGGTTTTGAGGGAAACTAATCAGTGGGTTGTGTTCGGATGATGATTTCCATCGAATTTCAAGACAAGAATCGTCCGATTCGGTTAAGAATTGATGAAGTTTTAAAGAAATCAATCAAAGAAACAAAAAAAACGAAAATGGAAGGGGGAGGGGCTGTTGGGAAGGAAGAATACGGGAAAGAAATGAGAGGAATAGTGTTTAAGAATTGTTTATTTGACTTTAAGTGGGTATCGGATCCCACGTGATTTAAAACTCACCCGAATTTCCCTCCGGTCATCACTAAAATTCACTATTTAAAAACCTAATGAGAAATTATAATTTTTCATCTTAACAAAATCCTTTAATTTTACTCACTCAGATAAAAATTTGGAGCTTTCCGGTTGTTCGGAAAAATACTGCTTTAAGGTACAGCGCGCTCCGTTGACAAACTTCCACAAATTGACTTAAATCCCTCAAATATTATCAGAAATCATATTTCCTATTTCTATGGACCATTTAAAATCAATATTTGAAACCTAGAGCTCAAAATTCCACTGGCACGTTTTACGGTGCAATCTGACTGCAGTATTTTTACCCGCGAAAAACACTATTCACTGATTTTTCTGAAACTTGCCTATCCACTCAATTTTTCGTTCTGAATCCATTTCCAGGCTTATTTTTATCATCTGAGACCTCCTGCTCAATTTTTTTCCTTCCTAGGGTTGCGTGTTGGCTAATTACCGTTTTGCCCTTTCTTTGTATTTTGGCCTATTCTTTGGGATTTTCACTAATCTTTCACTTAATTTCTCACTTAACACTTTAATTACTTATTTTAGAATTGTGAGGTGTTATAACATTCAAGCACACACATGGTTACACAATGAAAGAGGTCTAAGTTCTAGGCTTACCTCTTGTAGCACACACTTCTTGTCACACACCACACCTTTCTAGTTCTACCAACAAGTCCACCCTTCCTAGAGATGATTTATGCGCATAAATGGTGAGGAGAAACAATCTTGGACAGCTTCAAGGTTGAGGAACAAGGCTGGACAGTGAGAGGAAAAAGAGGAAGAAGAGCTTGCACTAGCTTGGTGTATAGGTCACGGTTGAGAGGTGAGTGAGTGAGGTGTCTTAGCAAAGTTTTTTTTTCTTTCTCCAATGGTGCTTGCATGTTCGGCTAGGAGAGTGTGGGAAGAGAGGAGAGTTGGCTGCACTTGTGCAAAGTGAGGAATGCTCCTCTTGTTGTGCGCATAACTTAAAGGAAGAAGGGAGGAGAGGTTGAAATGATGAGGCATTATGGCAATTCTGGTTGCTTGCAAGAGTGGGACTGCACACAAGGTTTGAACAAGCAAGAGGTTGCTTCTAACATACACTATGCGCATGCAAGGAGTGAGGAGAGATATGATCAGATCTGAATGTTGTCCTAAGTCAGAATTTTTCAACATAAACAAGCAAATCATGCGCACATGGTGGAGTGGAAGGAGGTGTCATCATGAGCACAGATTTGTGGCAGCCTAAACTCTGATTTGTAGCTGTCCTTGTGCGCATAGGATGAGGGAGATGCAGCCCCAAAACCCTTCTTTTGATGCATGTGGAAGCAAGGGGCAGATTTGGCTCATGATGGACTGCCAAAAGCATGCAAAAATCTGCACATTTCAGCCTCATGATGGAAGGTGTAAGTTGGTTCTCCAAGTCAACACTCAATGCAGATTTTGTGTCATAAAAATATGCTCCATGACACCTCCATGTGCGCCTAAAATGAAGAAGAATGCAGCCCAAAATAGTGCTAAGGAGTACATGTGTCTTTCATGCAATGAAGTTGAATCCAAATGATGCACAAGCTAGGTGTGAGGTGGCGGTCATGAAGGGAAAGTTGGCAGATTTTTTCTAAGTCCTTTTCTATCATCCTATGCGCATGAAATGAGTGGTAAAAAGATTGCCATGTGAAGGTTCCTTGGTACACAAGACAGCCTTGTTGGACAAGGCTTAGGGAAGATAAGTGTGGACACAACCTTGGGCTGAACATGATTGACCCAAAAGCCTCCTTGGGCCAATGGCCACACACACAAAGAACCCAATCACACAAGTCCAATAGTGACAAGTCCACACACACTAGCCCACTTCCAAAGTCCAATAAACACTAAAGCCTTCTAACACACACTCAAATTACTCATATGAATTTAATAAATTTCACATGCCTACATATGCACCCTCCTATGATTTAATTTAAATACTTACCTTAGTCTCATCCAATGATAAAGGTCAAACAATTCGCAAGCCATCAAACATACACATGCATCTATCTCATTTTATCACCTATGTATTTTACTAATTATGTGGGATGTTACACTCTCCCCACCAAATAGGAATTTTGTCCGCAAAATAAACTTACTTAAGAGCTAAACAGTTCCGGATAGCGTTTCCGAATGTCGTCCTCGCGCTCCCAAGTGGCTTCAACTGCCGATCTATTGTTCCACAATACTTTCACCAAAGGAATCTCTTTAGAACGGATTCGCTTGACGGATCTTTCAAGAATTTGGAACGGTTGTACTTGATACGTCAGATTTTCCTTTAATTCCACTTCTTCTGGCTGTAACACGTGAGATGGATCCGAGAGATATCTCCGTAGCTGTGACACATGAAATACATTGTGAATTCCTGACAGATTGGGTGGTAAAGCCAATCGGTATGCAGACTCTCCAATCCGGTCCATAATCAGATACGGTCCTAAGTACCGTGGACTTAACTTCTTAACTCCCATTCTCCTTCCGAGTCCCGATGTAGGTGCGATTCTCAAAAATACATGGTCTCCGACTTCGAAAGATAGAGGCTTATGACGTTTGTCGTAATAACTCTTCTGTCTGGCCTGAGCCCGCTGCATATTTTCCCGAATCTTCTTTACTTGCTCCGATGTTTCTTGAATTAGATCTGGTCCTAACATACTTCGCTCACCCACTTCAGTCCAGCATAAAGGGGATCTGCATTTTCTCCCATATAAAGCTTCATACGGTGCCATCTGAATGCTGGAGTGGTAACTGTTGTTGTAAGCAAATTCAATCAAAGAAAGATAGTTGTCCCAGCTGCCTCCTAACTCCAAAACACATGCTCGCAACATGTCCTCTAAAGCTTGAATAGTGCGTTCCGTCTGTCCATCGGTCTGCGGATGGTAAGCAGTACTCAATCTCAAATGGGTCCCTAATGCTCTTTGAAAGGATTCCCAGAACTTAGATGTAAACTTGGGATCACGATCACTGACTATACTCGTAGGAACTCCGTGCAGCTTCACAATCTCCTGCAGGTAAATCTTGGCAAGTCTCTCTGTATTATACGTGGTTCTAACACGTAAGAAATGAGCCGACTTCGTTAATCGATCAATAATTACCCAGATAGAATCATATCCTTCTCGCGTCCGAGGAAGTCCAACTACAAAATCCATCGCAACACTGTCCCACTTCCATTCGGGAATCTCCAAAGGTTGAAGGAGTCCTGACGGTTTCTGATGTTCGTACTTCACCTTCTGACAAGTTAAGCATCGAGAAACATACTCAGCAATATCACGCTTCATACCCGGCCACCAAAATGAGGTCTTCAATTCGTGGTACATCTTCGTGGATCCAGGATGAACTGCATACTTACCCTTGTGAGCTTCCTGCAAAACTTCTTGCTTCAACTCTTCATTCGGTACTACTAACCGGCCTTGAAATCTCCAAGTATCATTCTCATCCTTTACAACATCTTGGTTGCCAACCAAATCACGGACTAACTCTTCATCTTTCTGAGCCTCCTTAATTCTACTGATCAATTCATTCTCTACCTTTATATTTCCCAATTTTATGCTATGCCCTCTCTCCTCTACAGATAAATTCAAGTCTCGAAAGGCCTCAAACAATTTCAGTTCTTCCATCATCAGAGTTGCAGTGTGCAGTGTCTTCCTACTCAGGGCGTCAGCTACCACGTTTGCCTTTCCTGGGTGGTATTTAAGTTCAAAATCATAGTCCTTCAGAAATTCCATCCACCGACGTTGCCGCATATTCAGCTCCTTCTGGTCGAACAAATACTTCAAACTCTTATGATCACTGAACACGTCAAACAGCGAACCATACAAGTGGTGCCTCCAGATTTTAAGTGCGAACACTATAGCTGCTAACTCCAAGTCGTGCGTAGGATAATTTTCTTCGTGAGGCTTTAATTGTCGAGATGCATAAGCTACCGCCATACGATCCTGCATCAACACGCATCCAAGTCCTTTCAGCGACGCATCACAGTATACTTCGAACTTTCGGGTATGATCCGGAATCGTGAGTACGGGAGCACTCGTTAATCTGCTCTTCAGTTCCATGAAACATTCTTCACAAGCTTCAGTCCACTCAAAAGGCTTGTCCTTCCGAGTGAGCCGGGTAAGAGGTTGCACTATCTGAGAGAAATTCTGGATAAACCTTCGATAATATCCAGCAAGACCTAAGAAACTTCTCACTTCAGTGACAGTCTTGGGTCGTTCCCAATTCATAACAGCTTCAACCTTGCTGGGGTCCACCGCGATACCTTCTGATGAAATGACATGACCCAGAAAATGGACCTCCTTAAGCCAAAACTCGCACTTCGACCACTTCGCGTACAACTGCTTCTCTTTCAATATTTGCAAGAAAATCCTCAAATGTTCCGCGTGCAGCTCTTCATTAGTAGAGTAAATCAGGATGTCGTCGATAAACACAATAACAAACTGATCAAGGAACGGGCGGAAGATACGGTTCATGTAGTCCATGAATACCGCTGGAGCATTAGTAAGTCCGAATGGGATCACCTGATAATCGTAGTGCCCATAACGAGTCCTAAAAGCTGTTTTCGGAATATCCTCCGGTTTGACCCGGATCTGATGGTATCCCGATCGTAAATCTATCTTGGAAAAGACTCTGGCTCCTCTCAGCTGGTCCATCAAATCGTCGATCCTCGGTAGCGGATACTTATTCTTCACACAGACGTAAACTTCCATCCTTCTTCTTAATCAAGATGGCTGGAGCACCCCATGGAGAGGTACTTGGTCTGATGAATTCCTTTGCCAAACATTCTTCTATCTGCTTCTTCAGCTCGCGAAGTTCCAACGGCGCCATACGATACGGGGCAATGGAGATTGGTCCAACTCCAGGAACAAGTTCGAAAGAAAATTCTATTTCCCTATGAGGAGGCAATCGAGGTATTTCATCCGGGAATACCTCCTCGAATTCTCTAACTACAGGTACATTCTGAATTTGATTGTCAACCGGGGTCTCAGCCTCGATCGACAAAAGATACCCTGCTGCTCCCTTGCGGAGCTCTTTTCTAACTTGCAATAAAGAAATGAGAGAGAAAGGTTGAAAATTACCATCTTTCGCATCCAGTGCGAACACCCGTGCTTGCGTAGGCTGCGGATTAGCGTTCCGGGGGCATTCGTAAGCGAAATGTCCTTGCTGGCCACATCTGAAACATGCATTGTTGTTCTTGCGACAAACTCCAAAGTGATTCTTTCCACATGTAGCACAAACAGTCGCACCCTGCCGTCCAGTTGACGATTGACCAACAGTATTGCTCCTCTTAAAATTTCCAGGCCGCGCCTGCAACTGCGGACCTCTGCCTCGACCCCTACCAGGTGTCGTCCTGAAGAACCTGCCTGAGTGATAGCAGTTCCGTGTGCTTCATTCTTCTCATTTCCTTAGGAAAATACTTATCCAAAAATACTTGTCTAAACACGGCCCAAGTTAGTTCAACGTCCTGAGCTCTCAGCAGAGCCCTCGCACCAGTCCACCATGTTAAAGCTTCTCCCATCAGCTGGTACGACGCGTAATCAATCTTCTGCGCTTCCGGGCATGCCATGCGTTCGAAAATGTGCTCGATCATCTGCAGCCACTTCGCTGCAGCCTCGGGGTTGTCTTCACCCTCAAAAATAGGTGGTTGGAAGTTGCGAAAGTCTTTCAACCTCCGACGAGCAATTTCTTCTGCATTGTCATGCAGTGGGGGTGGGTTCTGATTCTGTTGCCTATGGTCGCGCCATTCTTGGCTCATATTCTGGATAAACGTTGCCAGTCCCCCAATAGTAGTGATAAGATCCTCTTCCGCATCGCCAGACCTTCCCCGAGTTGAACCGCGACCACCTGCCATGCTTCTGCACTCACAATATCATGAAATGAGTTGATCAGGCTCACCGCAAGTTATTTATGGCAGCAGTCCCAAGTAGGTACTCGAGTTCAACTCGGACAAGTTAGCTATGCATCCGTGTCTTATCACAGAACAGTCTAAACAATCTAACTACCCTAGCTAATATATACTTAAACTACAGCACATTTAGGCAGTCAATCAGCAGATAAACACAATCAACAATCAATTCAATCAATCACAAGCAAATCCATGGACCAAACTGCTCTGATACCAATTAGTGTAACGCCCTCCCTTGTATGCATCCAAGAGAGTCGTTTGCTAAGCGGAATTAGAGTCGTTAACGTCACATGAGCTAACAAAATTCTTTATTCTAGGTTCAAATCCGAAAAGCGTTTCTACAATTCTTATCACTTCTGTTTGGACGATAAAAAATATTTCAAGTGATTTAGAAAGAGCACGTTGAGGGCTTCGCGTGCATATAAAATAATAGTAAATCGGAGTTCGTTTGCTCATAAAAACACCACCCGTAAGGTGCACTGTAAAAATTTCAGCACTTAAATTCTTTTCACAAACGTTTTCCAAAACAGCCGCTGTTCATAAAAGTTCAAGGTAAAATAGAGATGATATAGTCTACAGTCATCCAAGAGTACCCAAAATTTTACACATTACAGTCATCCAATCAATCAAACAGCAACAGTACAAGTCCATTCATCAGCAAGCAACAGCAAATATCACGTCTTCAAATGCTTTTACGTCCTCCTGCCATTTTGGAAAATAGCAGCCCCGAAGGGGTGAGAAAAATCCCAGTAGTGTGGCAACAAAACCAGTAATATAACAGTATTAACTAGGCACAAAATCATAAACAGTCACTTCAACATATCCTTGTTCCTTTTCCTTTTTCCTTTTCATCATATTCATATATATAGCGCATATAACGCCTTTCCTTTTCATCATATTCATATATTGCGTATATAACGCCTTTCCTTTGCGCTTTTAGCACCGTCGTGCGCGCACTTCACAGTGGAATCAAATATACCCTGGCACCTGAGCTCCATGTGGATTCCAACTGTGGGCCTATGCGGACTGATGCCAAGTGTCCCATACCCCGGTACCTTGGGGATGCCTATATGATGCTTGCTCAAACACATGGTCCTGTACATAACTATTCTAAAACAAGGCCTATATGATCTTGATACATGCATGTCATGCTATGCTTTCACACACAAAGCGTAAAAATGCGGTATGATGTAAGGTGCATGCTTATATACCTTTCATATAGCCATCACGGCACATATACTTTTCATATGCGTTATGCTGCCACATAACGTCTTTACCTCATAATCATATAGCCATCACGGCACATTTTCGGCAGTTTCCTTTCATCATAATGGAACATAATACTTTTACGGAATATGGAGCATCATGTCACAATTTTATACCAGTAGTCAATAGTCACATTAGGTAATATCGCCTGACACTTACCTTGTGTGCCTTAAACAATACCAAACAGCAGCGAAATCTCACTTCTTAAGCGCACCTAAATCAATTACAACCAATCATTTACAGCGGCGATTTACAGCAGAAACAGTGAGCATACAGCAGCGTTTTACAGTGGAAAACAGTGAGCATACAGCAGCGTTGTACAGTGGAAAACAGTGAGCATACAGCAGTGTTTTACAGCAGAAAACAGTGACGTTTGTTCTTAAAACGGTGAGCAGAAAACAGTGAGTTGTTCTTTAAAACAGTGAGCCGAAAACAGTGACGTTTCCCTTAAAAACAGTGGGCAGAAACAGTGACGTTTTACTTAAAAACAGTGGACAGAAACAGTGACGTTTTACTTAAAAACAGTGGACAGAAACAGTGACGTTTTACTTAAAAACAGTGGACAGAAACAGTGACGTTTTACAGCAGAAAAACAGCAGCACCTTACAGCAGAACAGTGAACGTTTTAAAACAGAAACAGTGACATCTTGGACCTCAAAACAGTGGCAGAACAGTGGCATTAGACAGTGGCATTTGAACATCAAAACAGTGGCATAAGTAGTGTTGTTTGTGCATCAAAACAGTGGCATGAATGGTACATTTGAACATCCAAAATAGTGACATTAGTGGTGATATTTGAACATTGAAACAGTGGCATAATTGGTGGTTTTTGAGCATTAAAACAGTGGCATAAATCATGATTCTTGGACATTAAAACAGTGAGTATTTTTGGTGCAAAACAGTGACATATGTGGCATCAAAACAGTGAGCATTTCATGTAGAAACAGTGGCACATTATGGACTAAAACAGTGAGTATTTTATGCAGAAACAGTGACATGTGTAGCATTAAAACAGTGAGCATTTTATGCAGAAACAGTGGCACATTATGGACTAAAATAGTGAGCATTTTATTCTGAAACAGTGGCATGTGAGGCACTAAAACAGTGAGCATTTTATGCAGAAACAGTGGCATCAAATAGGTGATCTTATCAAACCGAAACAGTGAGCATTTTATCCTCAAAACAGTGGCACATTCATAGGGAAACAGTGGCATATTTCTCTTCAAAACAGTGGCATATTCATACAAAAACAGTGGCATTAACTTAAGTATGACCATGAGACTTTCATTCCATAACTTAAGCATACAAATCATCATGAAATAGCTCCACCATTATACTTTTACCATGCTCATTCTTGAATCCAAAACAACACATAATCAAGGAGACATTCAAGCACACACATGGTTACACAATGAAAGAGGTCTAAGTTCTAGGCTTACCTCTTGTAGCACACACTTCTTGTCACACACCACACCTTTCTAGTTCTACCAACAAGTCCACCCTTCCTAGAGATGATTTATGCGCATAAATGGTGAGGAGAAACAATCTTGGACAGCTTCAAGGTTGAGGAACAAGGCTGGACAGTGAGAGGAAAAAGAGGAAGAAGAGCTTGCACTAGCTTGGTGTATAGGTCACGGTTGAGAGGTGAGTGAGTGAGGTGTCTTAGCAAAGTTTTTCTTTCTCCAATGGTGCTTGCATGTTCGGCTAGGAGAGTGTGGGAAGAGAGGAGAGTTGGCTGCACTTGTGCAAAGTGAGGAATGCTCCTCTTGTTGTGCGCATAACTTAAAGGAAGAAGGGAGGAGAGGTTGAAATGATGAGGCATTATGGCAATTCTGGTTGCTTGCAAGAGTGGGACTGCACACAAGGTTTGAACAAGCAAGAGGTTGCTTCTAACATACACTATGCGCATGCAAGGAGTGAGGAGAGATATGATCAGATCTGAATGTTGTCCTAAGTCAGAATTTTTCAACATAAACAAGCAAATCATGCGCACATGGTGGAGTGGAAGGAGGTGTCATCATGAGCACAGATTTGTGGCAGCCTAAACTCTGATTTGTAGCTGTCCTTGTGCGCATAGGATGAGGGAGATGCAGCCCCAAAACCCTTCTTTTGATGCATGTGGAAGCAAGGGGCAGATTTGGCTCATGATGGACTGCCAAAAGCATGCAAAAATCTGCACATTTCAGCCTCATGATGGAAGGTGTAAGGTGGTTCTCCAAGTCAACACTCAATGCAGATTTTGTGTCATAAAAATCTGCTCCATGACACCTCCATGTGCGCCTAAAATGAAGAAGAATGCAGCCCAAAATAGTGCTAAGGAGTACATGTGTCTTTCATGCAATGAAGTTGAATCCAAATGATGCACAAGCTAGGTGTGAGGTGGCGGTCATGAAGGGAAAGTTGGCAGATTTTTTCTAAGTCCTTTTCTATCATCCTATGCGCATGAAATGAGTGGTAAAAAGATTGCCATGTGAAGGTTCCTTGGTACACAAGACAGCCTTGTTGGACAAGGCTTAGGGAAGATAAGTGTGGACACAACCTTGGGCTGAACATGATTGACCCAAAAGCCTCCTTGGGCCAATGGCCACACACACAAAGAACCCAATCACACAAGTCCAATAGTGACAAGTCCACACACACTAGCCCACTTCCAAAGTCCAATAAACACTAAAGCCTTCTAACACACACTCAAATTACTCATATGAATTTAATAAATTTCACATGCCTACATATGCACCCTCCTATGATTTAATTTAAATACTTACCTTAGTCTCATCCAATGATAAAGGTCAAACAATTCGCAAGCCATCAAACATACACATGCATCTATCTCATTTTATCACCTATGTATTTTACTAATTATGTGGGATGTTACATTTTTTTATATTTTAATATGTTTTATTTTAAGTAACATGAATGTATTTATATTTCAAAAATTATAAAATTTATCAATTCATTTTTATTGTAAGATTTTTGTGCAACCTATATAATAATATGATATGTTATTATTAGAATTATTTAAATTCTTAAATAATTATTTTGACATTTAAATTCAATTCAATGTCATTGAAATTTTTTTATTAACATTTACTAATATATTGACATATTTTTAAAAGATTTAGACTTCGAATTAGTAGATAAAATAGTCAAATTTCTCTAACAATTTGCTATTATATGATTGGATAATAATGCAAAAGTGTTTTACATAAAATATAATCAAAATTAAATCCTTATTTTTTTATTGATGTGATAAGCTATGATTGATTGATAAAATAAAAACAAGAATTACATATATGTTGAATATGGAAAGAAGAATTTGAACCTGATACCTCATTTTTGGTGGAAAGCTAGGTTAATGGCTTTTAGAAACAAGTTACAGGAAGAATCAACGAAAATTTATTGAAAAATTACTTAAAATAGTAGATAATTAAAATAATATACAAGAAAAATTGTCCACAAAATTAGACAGACTGGTAGAAAATAGAAATAATAATTATAGACTCTGACTCTCGGACATCAAATCAGGTTGGGTAAATTCACCAAAAAAAATATAAGAAAAAACATTTTTGGCCTAACATTTAAGGTTTAATTAAAGAGGTAGGTTATATTTATAAATTTTTTTGTTTACAAACTCTTACAAAAAATTTTGTTTATAAACTCTTCCAAATTTCCTATAAAAGGAGATTAATAAACCCCATTAAAGTTACCTGCATTTTTTAATGCTTACTATTTTTCTTAATTCTGGCAAATAAGGGCACGGTGTTAACTCTAGCTTCCACCATCCCTTACTCTTTTTATTATTTTGAGTTACCACGGACCCCACTACTAAGAGTCACCTAATTGCATTTACTTTTATTGTTTCTTTATTAGTAATGTTTAATTTAATTCTTTTTAATTTTAATTTTAATAAAAGAATGTTACTGTATGAGCGTGTATTGTATAAAGAGCATTGCTTTCACAAATATATTTTTTAGAGAAAAATATCAAATTATTAATATAGCATTTTCCAACTGCTTAAGTTTTTAGGATAAGTTAATTTTTTTATATGATATCATAGCTTTAGTGTCATGGGTTCGATTCTCTTCACTGGTATTTAATTAATAATCAATTAAACCTTATGAAATTTCTTAGTGCAAGTAAAGTAGGTGTGTCTATGTCTATCAAAAAAAAAAGTAAGTGTGTCTATGTATTGTCCGCCTTTCAATTCCAGTGGGAGTCGTGTTAGAAAAATATAAAATCATTAACGTAGTCTCATTTAACAACTTAAGCTTTTAGGTTAAATTAATTTTTCAGTAAGGTGTTTAGTTCCGCGGACTGATCCCCGCATAATTGATTTTATATTTTTTTTAAAAAAAATTAATGACTTTCATGAATCTTCCATGAGGAACTCATTAAAATTATTATAAGAGTTGAGGGCTTCGGATAAATGAGATTGCGTCACGTGTCACGATTCATGAATTCCTAAAGACACCATATGAAACTTGAAACGGGAAATAAAAAAATACAAAAAAATAATGTGTTCCCCAAGCAGGTCTCGTGGAAGTTATTACTAAAATTGAAGAAAGTGAGAAACAGACAGCGGAACTATAAACCCTCTACCGAAAAAATATCTTTGGGGGCATACCAAGCATGTAAAATGCATATTGTAACACCCCTCAAATGGTTCAAATTACTTCTCATTTGTATCTCTTGTAAAAGTAGTAGCAGTTTTGATGGCTCCGGGTTTACTAATTAAGGAAAATTTTAATATGATTTGCATTAAAATCATTTAATTATTTGTAAAAAAAATTATCACTTATATTGTTGTGTGTGTTTTTTTTTTTTTACCAAGTCCACTTTTGACACTGTTAAATACTGTGCTTATATATTTATTTTGCCCCTACCAAAAATAAAAAAATATAGGAGATATAAGTGATCAAGAAAAGAGAAGTATTAGGAGATAAGTGATAAAATATTAAACCCCAAGAAAATTCTCAAACTTTTCCCTTGTAATAATATTATTTTTTTTAAAAGAAAAAAGCTTAAGTGTGGAACAATATGAAACGAAACAAGCTAATGTGGTACATGACACATGCAAATAAATGGTGTTCTGTTTAATGTCCACTGTAATTTGAAGTGGGAAAAATATGTCCAAATCTTTATTTCCTTCAACACTCAGAGTGTCTGTCATGTGCCTCTGATTCCTTCAACACATCAGCACTTGATCTTATCACTGAGCCTTCTTGCGAATCATCATTTGAACCAGTTCTCAATTCCAACAGGCAGTCACATACATCTCTCAACAGTTTCACAACAGAAAAATTTGGGTCAGTGATTTGATATGATTGCAAACATTTAGCCTCCATCATTTCTAGAAGTTGTTCTCGATTAGGCATTTGAAAATCTGGTCCCAAAAGAGCTGAGTTGCAGCTCAGAGAAATTTTTACCTCTTCCAGAGTTGATGAGGCTATCTCTACATTTGAAGTCACTTTTTCATTTGTGGATGGAGGAATATTTTCATCTGCATGTCCTTCATCTCTACTTTGTGATGATGCCACAGTGACATGGCCATCTTGCTTTCCAGCTGCACCATTCTTCATTGATGAGACCCTTACACTTTCTGATTCTTCAAAAAAAAATTAAAAAAAAATCATTAATCAATCTATTTATGAAAATGAAAGTTTGTTGGCAACACAATAACTAAAAGAAAAATAGCAACACAATAATTAAAAGAAAAATAAATGACACAAAAGTGACATTTTCTTTGGTTTTAGACAATGATAAGACCAATTCAGATGTGTATATACAAAATTTCAGTACTTTTGTAGTACTGAACACTCCCTACATAACCCACTACAATTAGAAAAATATAACTCACCTAACTGTATTTAGTCCACCGACAGCTTTAATGTTAATATCACACAAGTCCCACTTATTTCTAATTTTATTAAAGGAGCACGTACCACGCAAGTCCTGAAAATTTACTCTACATATGCAAGCAATGACCAACATAGAGCATCTTATGACAAACTTTCTGGAAACACAAAAATCAGTATAGACTTGTTTATTGCATATGCCAATTAGAGCATATGGTGAGGCCACAGTGCCTCACTTCTACCAGTTGACAACTAACGTGATCCAATTATGCAAACACCATAAGAAAGATGCTGGCATTTTAAGGGGTAAAAAGAAACAATACTCAGGTTCAGTTTAACTAAAAAAAAAATTATAGCCAAAGCAAAATTTATACATTGACTTCTTACTTCTTTTCAGGCACTGTGGCATTAAAGATTTTTCCTGTATTTTACTAAAAAAATATTTCCATCTAATCCACAATACTACCAAGCAAATACGGCACTAAATATTGAATTCATCAAAAGTTGACCATGCTTGGACTGTAGTTTGCAAACCCCAAACCTCAAGGTTTGGGGTGTGCAAACTGAGTTTCATCCACTTATAACATGTTTGGCAAAACCACGGCTGGATTGTGTTTGAACACGTCTTCAGGTATCAATCAATGGTTTGTAAGGCAGTAACAAAAATTGTTTCTTTTCTGATGGGTAAAACCATGGTTTACAAACTATAAACCAAACAAGCCAGTTACAACTAAGATGCCATGCCACTAAAAACGAAAGGTAGACAAAATGCATGAAACTTGTCATCGAGGAAAAGTCCATTGAATACCTGGAGGAATCACTGCAATGGGAGGGGGAACCTCATAATCAGGCAATTCATCAATAGGCTCATCCTTGGGTATGATCAGCGTATGAATACCAGGCATTCTGTTGTTTGGCAACAGAAACTTTCCAGTTTCAACTTTTGGTTCTTTAGATGGTCCTGAAGGGGATGCTCTTTCAGACATAAATCTTCTTTTCCTGCCGGTAACTTGTGAGGATGCAGGATGCTCTCCCCTGTCAACAATACCATCTCGTGTTGGAATTGGGAGTGCTTCAATCCTCCAATTTCCATCGGACGAGAATATTATCTTTTGAGACTGCTGTCTAGAACGACTCTCGGATGATGTGTTGTCTTCTAATTTTGGCTTTTTTAATGGAGGGGTAGCTGAGCTGGGGGCACTATTAGTCGGAGGATGCAAAGGCTGACTCTCTTGACCTCTTAAATGCAACCTTTTCCTTTTCAAATGTCGGGCTTCTTCAACATGCATCTGTTCTTCGTCGCCCTCCATCTCTTCTTCCTGGTTGTTTGGAAAGGCAGAAGTCATTTCAGCAGCTATAGACATTGAAAAAAGAAAGAAAGAAAGAAAGAAAGAAAGGCTGATTAACTCAGCCAACAAAAAATTATATGTGAGTATTATGTACATCAACTTTCTTGGTTTTCTTTTTCTGTTCTGGCACCTGTTAAATTATATCAGATAATCAAGTAAGTATTCAAAAGAGACACTCCGGGGAAAAAGGAAAAAGATAGAGAATAAAGTGGGAAATGCACCTTGTTTTCATCATCCTCAAATATAGCATCTGCCAGAGTTCTATAGTTCTCTTGCTCAATGAATTCCCAATTCATATCGTACAACTTCAGGAGTTTCTTTAATACTGGTTTCACTCTCCATTCACCAATCCCAATAACTGACATTGCACGGTAGGCCGCTACCACTCTTGGATGGGGTGCCATTTCTAATCAGCGAAGAGTTACTTTCACTATAGGCTCCCAAGTGTAAAACGCCCCTAACTTTCAAAGATTTCTGCGATGGGAAATACAATATATGATTTATGAGCAATTAAGCTACAAAACCTAAACATTGAAATATCAGTCACCCAAATTTTCAATAACAAAGCATATAAACCAAAATTCAGACAGACAACGATTAACAAAAGAAATTAAATGACAAAAAAAAAAGCTTCCTATTTTGACATATAGATGTAATATCTTATTCCATCATCCTTTGTAAGAAAACTTTTTTGTAAGTAGTAGAATATAACCCTTCCTAGGCATTTTTGTTTACAATAGACTATCCAACAGCATCAATGAGTCAAAACTTGTCCATCATCATACTCTTTCTAGACTTAAAATTCAAAGCGAAAAACAAACAACATTAGATAGATAAATTTACAGCTGAATAGTTAGGGTAACAACTGCTCATATCATCTGGTGCATTTAGAAAGAGCTAAGACAAAGGAACAACGGGTGATTCAGGCTCCTCAAGCAATACGCGTTGAGTAAAAAGACAAAGCTTAGAAATTTAAGAGCTATAACTATAAGACACACACTCATTTCCCTGAGTGAAGTGAGTGAATGAACCCACAATTACACATAGAAATTTCCTAAAGTTAAGCTTTGAAAAATGATCACAGAACATGAATTTTTTACATGCGCTAGCAAGGAAAGTGAAAACCTCAAGAAGAACATGCAACGGAAAATTTGCACACAACATTGATCTTCCCCACCCAAAACCTGGAATCGACCCCAAACCACATTGAAAAAAATTAAAAAAAAAACACACACACACACACAGACAGACAACATATTTCACAGTAAAAAAAGAAAAATAAAAAATGTTTGGACCTTGGAAAAAGCATAGGAAGAATGCCTCAGAGAGAGAACAATATACTGAGGAAGCGTCACCAGCAAAACGATTTCAGGAGACCAACAACAGTGGAGAGAAATAACAAAAATCAGAAAAACACTGCGGTGAAGTATGGATTGTCTTGGGATAATTTCTAAGAGAGAGAGAGCATCATCTATAAGAGACCACACGTCTATAAAACTTAAGTACTTTCGCACGTTCTCTTGATCTACATCGAAGACTATTTATAAGCTATAAAATTGACCAAAATAACTTCAGATATAACACCCTCATTACATTATAACTGATATAACTGACTCATTACTTTATAACTGACATAACTGATTCATTAATATTTTAATTGACGTAACTGACTCATTAATAAAAAAACGGACATTTAAAATTTATCCCAACAATCAACGGTTATAGTTTATTTGGAATTACACTTATTAATTAATCATTAATTGCCAATAAATGATAACCGTTGATTGGCGGAAATCAACGATTAGGATTTGATGTCAAATTTCAAAGTTTGACACCGGTATCAATGGATCCTATATATATGGGTAAAGTGTGTGTCATTTTAAAGGAGGTAAAATTATGTCATTTTAAGAGAGAGATAGATAAAAGAGGAGAGAGAGTTGACAAAAAAAATATGTGGGTCCCACCTCTTTGTGAGAGTGAAAGGATATAAGTTGTGTCATTTAAAAGGATAAATATTTTTCCCTATATATATTTCATAACTCATAATCTTACATCAATCATATACCAAATCAAATCAATGATATTTGAGATTAAATATATCAGTAATTAATTAGGCCATATAACTTGGGATAGGATATTTTTACAATCAAATAATGTTACTACCAATGTTACGACCACATCTTAACCCTTGATTTCCGCCGATCAACGATTATCATTTATTGCGAATTAGTAATTATTTAATAAGTTTGATTTGAAAAATGATAACCGTTGATTGGCGGAAATCAACGGTTAAGATGTGGCCGTAACATTGGTAGTAACTATAACACCTCAAATATTTAAATGTGCATTTTAATATTATATTATGAAATGAAAGTTGGTGGATTAGTGAAAATCCAAGGATTATGGCCAAAAAGGGCAAAAAGGGCAAAATGGTAATTGTCAACCGTGTGTTATGAGGCTTAAATATTGAGTTAGAGATTTCATATGACAAAAATAATGCTGAAAATGGAATCAGGGCGGAAAATCGAGTAAATAGGCAAATTTGGGAAAAATTGATGAATAGTGAATTTTTAGTGTTAAAATACTGAGGTGTGAGTGTACCGATAGGTGTGAAATTTTTATCATTAAGGGGGAGAGTGGGGCTAGTCACCACACTGGTGAGGCTAGTCATCATACTACTACTGACCCTAGTTATGTTCCTGATCCACTCTTGGAACATAACTACTACTGACTGACTAGTCATCATACTACTACTGACCCTAGTCATCGTACGGCTACGGTGACTCCTACACCGACGCCATCTGTTACTCCTCAACAGGGGGAGAGTGGGGCTAGTCACCACACTGGTGAGGCTAGTCATCATCTGTTGCCCAATCTACTGGGACTGCTGGGCAGGTGCTTGATAATGCTGATGATGAGCGTAAGTATATTTGTGGTCTTTTGAGGAAACATAAGTGTTCACCCGCATTTCTGTGTGATCAAGGGACCCAAAGGAGGTCACTTCTTGGTTGAGGGGTATGGATAAGATTTTTCAAGTTATGAGATGCCAAGATCCGCAGAAGTTATTGTATTCTGTCTATATGCTGGAATTGTGAAAAGTTGATTTGAAGCATACGTTTGGAACGGTATTGCTCGTGTTAAGGTAAACTCTTGGAACTTGGGTTTAATCCCTAGTGAGCTCCACCACACCTAGAGGAAGGTTGTGGTTGGATTATGTAGTTATGACATGGTGTGATTGTGTGCTTGTATGCATATTGCTTGTGTTTTGTGAAAAATTGTTTGGTCACTGGCCAGTTGACGTGTGTTGGTTTGGACATCCGCTGGGTTCGTCCTACGGGAGAATGCCAGTTGGAGATGCCATGGTGTTGACCCTGGGAGCGACATCAGGATGATCCAAGCGGGGGACGTCCGCCGGATAGGGCTCATGAGGAGTTCCGGTTGGGTATTGCCATGGAGTCTTCTCAACCATGGGAGAGGCGCCAGGACTGTCTCGGGAGTTATATGATGGAGTCCTTGAACATGAATCCATGAGTGGATGTTCTTGGGTGTCTCCAGGTGGATGGTGATATTGTTTTACTTGCATGTCATATTATGTCATTTTGATACATTTTAGTGAGCCATGGAGTGGAGAGAGCCTCTAGCTCCATTGGTTTACTGAGATATATCCGTATATCTCACCCCGTGTTTGGGGGACCACATTTCAGGTCACTATGAGCCGGGTGGAGCTTCGGGCAAGAAGCCCGTATAGTGGACGTTGGATTGGCATGCGGTGCATTGGGATTGCATGACCTTTTGGAGGAGTTTATGGAGTGCACATAGCATACCATTAGTATTTTGAGACTTAGGTCATGAACATATTGCATGATGTTATTTCCATGCTTTTGTTAGTGTTCATGGGCATATGCTAAGTCTTGTTGTGTTTTATTATTCATGGCTTGGATAACTGTATATTTTGAGTGAGCATGGGACTTGTCCATTGCCACATTCATAGCCTTGAAGTCTTGATGAGTAATGTTGTAAAAATGGTCCATATTTGCATGTAAATGGCCATTATTTTGAGGATGATGTAAATGATGTTAAACTTAAGGAAAATGCATGATGGAAGGTCCTAGAGCCAACATTAAGACATGATTATGTGTTATGTGGAGTACCAAGGGGTTAGGGATGGATTACACACCCTTTTTGGGGCTCAAAACTGCTGTAATCTGTCATTTTGCTGCATAGTAATCGATTACCCAAGCATGGTAATCGATTACCATGCAACAGGGGACGAAAAATTGGCTACTGTCTGCACTGGTAATCGATTACTGGCCTTTGGTAATCGATTACCATGTGAGGTAATCGATTACCCAAAGTTGGTAATCGATTACCAGAACAGAGGATGAAGAATTTTGGCTACTGCCTCATTTTTGACAGGTGGTAATCGATTACCACCCACTGGTAATCGATTACCACAGTGTAATTTTCGAAAATTCAGGTTTTTCTAGACTAAAAGAAAGGGGTATAACTTGATGGGTAGAACTCCAAATGGTACGTGGTTTGAAACCACGCGTAGACAACGTAAAGGACTACAACTTGGTAAAATGAGAGAGTAAGATGGTGAATTTAAATGAATTGAATAAAAAGAAAGATTTATGATGTTAGAAAGTGTATGATTCCGCAAATGGCATTTACAATTATAGTGTGGTTTTAATTGATTACGGAGAATGTATTGATGTAAAAGAAAAGGAATATGTTAAAAGAAAAATTTGCCCGTAATTTAATTAATCTAATCACTGTGATTGTAACTGCGCTTAATATCATAATCAATGTTAACAATACCGGTGTACAACGGGCTGTTACATTTTATGGTATCAGAGCAGTTTTGTTTAGGGAACTCTGATTGTTTTTGTGTTTGTATCTTGTGTGTCATAGCTATCTGTGAACTATTAATGATTAATGTATATGTGATTCCTCAGTGTGGGTCTGATCAACTCATTCCTTTGTGTTACATGTACAGATATCATGAGTAGGGCACGAGGTCGCCGTGGGGCACGTGGTGCAGGTCCTTTGCCACCGGATCCGGTCACTGCAGTACTGAATGCTCTGCAGGCGGAAACGGCTGCAAATAGAAATATGACTGAGAACCTGATGAAAGCTAATCAGGATATGATGCAGGCCTTTATGGCTGAGATGAGGGCGGAGAGAGGTCGTCCTAGGAGGGAAAATACACCTCCACATACGGCTACGGTGACTCCTACACCGACGCCATCTGTTACTCCTCAACAGGGGGAGAGTGGGGCTAGTCACCACACTGGTGAGGCTAGTCATCATACTACTACTGACCCTAGTTATGTTCCTGATCCATCATCTGTTGCCCAATCTACTGGGACTGCTGGGCAGGTGCTTGATAATGCTGATGATGAGCGTAGGCTCATATCTTTTAGGAAACATAAGCCACCCGCATTTCTGGGGTCAAGGGACCCAAAGGAGGTCACTTCTTGGTTGAGGGGTATGGATAAGATTTTTCAAGTTATGAGATGCCAAGATCCGCAGAAGTTATTGTATTCTGTCTATATGCTGGAGGGTGATGCCCAAGAGTGGTGGGACAATGTGTCTCGCCCATTTGTTATTCAGGGTGAGGTTCTTACTTGGACTTTATTCGAAGGTTTGTTTCATGAAGAATATTTTCCCCGCGATGTTCGGGAGGCAAAGCAAGGTGAATTCGATAATTTGGTACAGGGAGTTATGACTGTGGATGCCTATGTGGCAAAATTTAATGAGCTTGTGAAGTTTGCTAATTATGGAGGTACTCTACCTACTCCGGAATTCCTGTCAGCTAAATTTCAAAGAGGGCTGAGTGAGAAGATTGCAAAGAGAATGTCAAATACCGCAGTGAGAAACTTTGCTGATTTGGTGACCCAGTGCAAAAGGGTCGAGACTGTTTATGGAAGATATCCGAAATCTGATTCGGCAAAAGAGCAAGATGTGAAGAGGACACCTGGTCCTTCTGGTAATACTAACAGAGGAGGTTTCAATAATAATAATAGAGGTAGAGGGTTGCATGTGAGGCAGCCTCCTGGTCAGTTCAAGAGGGGTGGAAATACTGGTGGTGGTGGTGCTGCGAACAGATATCCTACCCCACAATGTGGGGAGTGTGGTAAATACCACAAAGGTGTGTGTGGTGCTGATCCGTCGGCTTGTTATAAATGTGGTCGGAATGGCCACTTTGCTAGAAATTGTCCATCTTCTTCGGGGCAGGCTGCGAATCTGCAGGCCTTGCCGGCGACTACTACTACTGCTACTCCTATTGCTGTTGTTCCTACTGTGGGATGAGTTTATACTACAAATGCGCAACGTACTGAAAAGGCTCCGAATTTGGTCAAAGGTATAATTTTTCTATCTAATGTCGATTTATCTGTGTTGTTTGATTCGGGAGCAACACATTCATTTGTTGCGGACTATGTGGCTAAGGCGCTGGACTTAAAGGTAACACGGATGGTTCCTCCGATGCGTATTACTACTGCTACAAGAGAGGTTAGTGAATCGTCTTGGATCTGTGAAGACGTGAAGTTCACTTATTTAGGCAGGGGTTACACCATTGATTTAATTATCTTACCCCTGGCCTCTGTCAATTTGATTTTGGGGATGGATTGGTTGTCTCGGAACTGCGCAATGATTGATTGCTGCGGAAAGAGGTTGTTGCTATCTCACGAGAGGCCGTCTGTTTGTCCGTCTTTGTATTTGTCTGTAAGTCAAACTGTGAAAGCCTTGAAGGCTGGAGATTTGGGTTATGTCTTGTTGGGCGGATTGGTGGGTGATAAAAAGGAAGAGATTTCTACTATACCAGTTGTGAATGAGTTTGAGGATGTATTTCCGGATGAGATACCGGAATTCCCACCTGAGAGAGAGATTGAATTCTCGATTGATTTATTGCCTGGTGTGGGGCCGATCTCCTTGGCTCCATATCGGATGTCGCCACTTGAGTTGGCTGAATTGAAGAAACATATTGAAGAACTGTCTGCGAAGAATTTTATTAGGCCGAGTGTGTCTCCGTGGGGAGCACCGGTTATATTTGTAAAGAAAAAGGATGGTAGCATGAGATTGTGCACTGACTACCGACAGCTGAATAAAGTGACTATTAAGAACCGGTACCCATTACCGCGTATTGATGATTTATTAGATCAGTTGAGGGGTGCCTGTGTATTTTCAAAGATTGATCTCCGGTCCGGATATCACCAGATTCGGATTAAACCGGAGGATGTACCTAAAACAGCTTTCCGATCCAGATATGGACATTTTGAGTATCAAGTGATTCCTTTCGGGCTTACTAATGCCCCGGCGGTGTTCATGGACTATATGAACCGCATTTTCAAACCGTTTTTGGACCAATTTGTAATTGTTTTTATTGATGACATTTTGATCTACTCTAAGAGTAAGGAGGAGCATGTCGACCATTTGAGGACTGTGTTGCAGGTGTTAAAAGATAAGAAGTTATATGCTAAACCGTCTAAGTGTGAATTCTGGTTGTCTGAGGTGCAATTTTTAGGTCATGTTATTTCTGCAAGTGGTGTTGCAGTGGATCCAAGCAAGATTGAAGCGGTGAGTGACTGGGAACGACCTAAGACTGTGACTGAAATTAGAAGTTTTCTGGGGCTTGCTGGCTATTATCGCCGATTTATACAGGGATTTTCTGCAATGGTTCTACCGTTGACTCGATTGACACGAAAGGATACTCCTTTTGTGTGGACCCAGGAATGTGAGGACTGCTTTCTGCTACTGAAAGAGAAATTGACTACTGCTCCGGTGTTGACTCTACCTGATCCGGAGGGTGAGTTTGTGTTATATTGTGACGCTTCTAAGAAAGGTTTAGGGAGCGTGCTGATGCAGGAAGGAAAAGTGATTGCATATGCGTCTAGGCAGTTAAGGCCGCATGAAGAAAATTATCCGACGCATGACTTAGAATTGGCTGCTATTGTGTTTGCCTTGAAAATTTGGAGGCATTTTCTGTATGGGATGAAGTTTGCTGTGTTCAGCGACCATAAAAGCTTGAAATATTTATTTGATCAGAAGGAGCTGAATATGAGGCAGCGTAGATGGGTTGAATTCTTGAAAGATTATGACTTTGAGCTGAAATACCACCCGGGAAAGGCCAATGTTGTGGCAGATGCATTGAGTAGGAAGTCTGTTAATTTGTCTCATATGATGATGTGGGACAATGAAGTGATTGAGCAATTTCGGGATATGAAAATAACGGATTTCTTTGCAGGAAGAATGTGTGATATGGAGTTGACTCGGATTGAAAATGAGCTGCACGAGAAAATTAAAGAGACTCAGATTCGTAATGAAAGTATAAAGTATTTGAAAGGCCAGAGTGGCATATCTGTAATGAACAGGGATTATTGTTATATCAGGGCAGGATTGTTGTGCCCAAGGAACTTGCAGAGGAAGTTATGACTGAGGCCCATAAGGGTCAATATGCTATCCACCCAGGTGCCACAAAGATGTACCAAGATTTGAAAGTGAAGTTCTGGTGGCCTGGGATGAAAAGGGATGTTGCCGAGTACGTATCTAAGTGCTTGGTGTGCCAGAAAGTGAAAATAGAGCATCAGAAACCTGCTGGATTACTTCAGCCGCTGGATATACCTGAATGGAAATGGGAGAGTATTTCAATGGATTTTGTTGTGGGATTGCCGCGAACTCAAGCTGGTTACGATTCGATTTGGGTTATTGTGGACCGACTTACGAAGTCTGCACACTTTCTACCAGTACGAGTGGATTTCACCACAGAGAAGTTGGCTACATTGTATGTAAAGGAGATTGTTAGACTCCATGGGATACCGATTAGCATTGTGAGTGATCGGGACCCGAAGTTTACTTCACGATTTTGGGGAGCTTTGCAGCAGGCTTTTGGCACTCAGCTTCGACTGAGCACTGCTTATCACCCGCAGACTGATGGTCAGACTGAGAGGACCATACAGACACTTGAGGATATGCTGAGAGCTTGCACACTGGAACAGGGTAATGCTTGGGATAAGTACTTACCACTGGTGGAATTTTCTTATAATAACAGTTTTCATTCCAGTCTGGGTATGGCACCATATGAGGTTTTGTATGGCAGGAGGTGTCGTACGCCCACTTGTTGGACTGAGGTAGGCGATAAAGAAAGATTTGGTCCGGATTTTGTGCAGGAAACAACAGTGCAGATTGAAATGATTAGAGAAAAATTGAAACAGGCACAGAATCGGCAGAAGAGCTACTATGACAATAAGCATAGACCGCTGGAATTTGAGGAAGGTGACCATGTATTTGTACGTTTGTCGCCGGTCACAGGCGTTGGCCGTGCGTTGGGTGTGAGGAAGCTGAGTCCACGATTCATTGGGCCGTATCAGATTATGAAAAGAGTAGGATCGGTGGCCTATCAGCTTGCCTTACCCCCGCAGTTATCTAATTTACATGATGTTTTTCATGTGTCGCAGTTGCGACGTTACGTTCCGGATGAATCACATGTGGTGATGCCGGATAATATTGAAATCAGGGAGAACTTGAAGACTCCCATTGGTCCTATTGCAGTTTTGGATCGCAGTGAAAAGCGATTGAGAAGTAAAGTGATTCGCATGCTGAAGATTCAGTGGGAAGGCCGCACACCTGAGGAGGCTACTTGGGAGCGGGAGGACGAGATTCTCCGGCTGTATCCTGAGTTAGCGAGCAGGTATGATTTAATTTTGCGGACAAAATTTCAAAAAGGTGGGGTGAATATAACACCTCAAATATTTAAATGTGCATTTTAATATTATATTATGAAATGAAAGTTGGTGGATTAGTGAAAATCCAAGGATTATGGCCAAAAAGGGCAAAAAGGGCAAAATGGTAATTGCCAACCGTGTGTTATGAGGCTTAAATATTGAGTTAGAGATTTCATATGACAAAAATAATGCTGAAAATGGAATCAGGGCGGAAAATCGAGTAAATAGGCAAATTTGGGAAAAATTGATGAATAGTGAATTTTTAGTGTTAAAATACTGAGGTGTGAGTGTACCGATAGGTGTGAAATTTTTATCATTATTTTGGAGAAAGAAAAATATGTCATGGACTGGAAAAATACGTAGATTAAGAATTTATGATCGGAATTTTTATCGGAGTAAAAGTTAGATCGCGTGTGGGACCCGTGTGACCGAAGTCACTTGGCCCCACCCCTTTTTCTTCTTCTTTTCTCCCTTTCTTCCCTCCATTCCCGTGCGCCCCCTGTGAGAAAAAGGAACCAAGAACACCATTTCTTCCATTTCTTCCCATTTCATCATTTCTCCACCAAATCGCTTGATTTTGGTGTTGAAATCTATCGTAAACAACCTTCCAAAGCCATTGGTGGCACTTAGAAGCCTTGAATCCACCTCCTTGGCCGCGTTTTTGAGCAACTCAGATTCGACCCATTAGTGTTTTTGGAGATTTCTTGGAGTTTTGAGCTTCAAATGGTTTAGTGAAGCCTTGGTGGTGATCATACAACACATTGTAAGTATATTTGTGGTCTTTTGATGGTTGATTTCTTAGATCTATGAATTTGTGTTCAAAGCTTTGATTTTAGATGTGTGATGATAGAGAGCCCAAATGGAAAAATGCTATTAGATGAAAAGGCCTTAGAATCATGTTTGTAAGCTAGAAATGCTATGTTAATTTTTGGTGAAAAATATAGGTTTTTAACTTAGAGGAATTTGAGGAATTTTCATGAAAAATGAGTTTTGGTGTAATTTGGATTTGATGATTGTTGTAGGGTGCCTCACACGGTTGGAATTGTGAAAAGTTGATTTGGAGCATACGTTTGGAACGGTATTGCTCGTGTTAAGGTAAACTCTTGGAACTTGGGTTTAATCCCTAGTGAGCTCCACCACACCTAGAGGAAGGTTGTGGTTGGATTATGTAGTTATGACATGGTGTGATTGTGTGCTTGTATGCATATTGCTTGTGTTTTGTGAAAAATTGTTTGGTCACTGGCCAGTTGACGTGTGTTGGTTTGGACATCCGCTGGGTTCGTCCTACGGGAGAATGCCAGTTGGAGATGCCATGGTGTTGACTCTGGGAGCGACATCAGGATGATCCAAGCGGGGGACGTCCGCCGGATAGGGCTCATGAGGAGTTCCGGTTGGGTATTGCCATGGAGTCTTCTCAACCATGGGAGAGGCGCCAGGACTGTCTCGGGAGTTATATGATGGAGTCCTTGAACATGAATCCATGAGTGGATGTTCTTGGGTGTCTCCAGGTGGATGGTGATATTGTTTTACTTGCATGTCATATTATGTCATTTTGATACATTTTAGTGAGCCATGGAGTGGAGAGAGCCTCTAGCTCCATTGGTTTACTGAGATATATCCGTATATCTCACCCCGTGTTTGGGGGACCACATTTCAGGTCACTATGAGCCGGGAGGAGCTTCGGGCAAGAAGCCCGTATAGTGGACGTTGGATTGGCATGCGGTGCATTGGGATTGCATGACCTTTTGGAGGAGTTTATGGAGTGCACATAGCATACCATTAGTATTTTGAGACTTAGGTCATGAACATATTGCATGATGTTATTTCCATGCTTTTGTTAGTGTTCATGGGCATATGCTAAGTCTTGTTGTGTTTTATTATTCATGGCTTGGATAACTGTATATTTTGAGTGAGCATGGGACTTGTCCATTGCCACATTCATAGCCTTGAAGTCTTGATGAGTAATGTTGTAAAAATGGTCCATATTTGCATGTAAATGGCCATTATTTTGAGGATGATGTAAATGATGTTAAACTTAAGGAAAATGCATGATGGAAGGGCCTAGAGCCAACATTAAGACATGATTATGTGTTATTTGGAGTACCAAGGGGTTAGGGATGGATTACACACCCTTTTTGGGGCTCAAAACTGTTGTAATCTGTCATTTTGCTGCATAGTAATCGATTACCCAAGCATGGTAATCGATTACCATGCAACAGGGGACGAAAAATTGGCTACTGTCTGCACTGGTAATCGATTACTGGCCTTTGGTAATCGATTACCATGTGAGGTAATCGATTACCCAAAGTTGGTAATCGATTACCAGAACAGAGGATGAAGAATTTTGGCTACTGCCTCATTTTTGACAGGTGGTAATCGATTACCACCCACTGGTAATCGATTACCACAGTGTAATTTTCGAAAATTCAGTTTTTCTAGACTAAAAGAAAGGGGCTTAACTTGATGGGTAGAACTCCAAATGATACGTGGTTTGAAACCACGCGTAGACAACGTAAAGGACTACAACTTGGTAAAAGATGAGAGTAAGATGGTGAGATTAAATGAATTGAATAAAAAGAAGGATTTATGATGTTAGAAAAATGTATGATTCCGCAAATTGCATTTACAATTATAGTGTAGTTTTAATTGATTACGGAAGGTGTATTGAGGTAAAAGAAAAGGAATATGTTAAAAGAAAAATTTGCCCGTAATTTAATTAACCCAATCACTGTGATTGTAACTGCGCTTAATATCATAATCAATGTTAACAATACCGGTGTACAATGGGCTGTTACAGTTGTTATCCCCAGCAATGTAAAAGACTTAATTCAGGAAATATTCAATTAATCCAACATAACAATCCATAGACACTTTCAGACACAATATGCCATGCATGCCTGACTCAATATCATAAACTTCCAATATTGTCTGCAAGTCTACATTGATTACCCCTTACACAGATAATAATAATATTCACTCACACTCAGTGTTTAAGGGTATCATGAGCACTCAATTACTCAAAGCTATAACACTACCATAGGTTTGATCATATTCTAAAAAATTCTTAAAATTGAAGAATCAAACACATGCATCAATTGATCAAAAGGACTTCACAGGTTGTAACTTGGTCGGGATAATAGGTAGGAAAATATGGATAGTAGCTCAAATAACAATGAGATTGAAACTGATATTATATCACTTTTAACAAATTCAACTCAAAGATTTTGCTCCACTAACACTCCCACAGAATTTCAGGAATTAATTCCTTCCAGCCACCTTTTACTCTTTTCCTTTTTCTTGCTTTCTTTTCTTTTTCTCATTTTGCCCTTTTCTTCTCTTTTTTATAAGGGTATAGATGAATTTTTTTATCCCTTAATTCCTTAACCTTTGTGGAGCTTACCTCAATTTCTTTACTTTATTTTCAACACATTCAGTGATTCAATCTCAACCAAGGTAAGTCATATGGATATTGGCTAAGCCATCAGTTAGGCCATGCTTCTGGAACTTGTAGTGTGTTACACCCATATAGAATTGCATTAACAGGAATTTTTATAATTTTCACTTCTTTTTCCTGTAAAAATACAACTAAAAGGTGAATATTATTGAGATACAAAGAATCAATATATTCAGCAAATATGTATTTAAATTGCTCTCTTATGACTCAATTCTTATCAATTTTAACACAGAAAAACCACACTTGCCAGAGGCACATCAAACCATTCCCAGATTTAAACGTTGTTGTCCCTAGCACTGTACAAAACTCAATTCAGGAAATATTCAATTAATCCAACATAACATTCCAAAGACACTCTCAAACACAATATGCCATGCATGCCTGACTCAATATCATAAACTTCCAATATTGTCTGCAAGTCTACATTGATTACCCCTTACACAGATAATAATAATATTCACTCACACTCAGTGTTTAAGGGTATCATGAGCACTCAATTACTCAAAGCTATAACACTACCATAGGTTTGATCATGTTCTAAAAAATTCTTAAAATTGAAGAATCAAACACATGCATCAATTGATCAAAAGGACTTCACAGGTTGTAACTTGGTCGGGATAATAGGTAGGAAAATATGGATAGTAGCTCAAATAACAATGAGATTGAAACTGATATTATATCACTTTTAACAAATTCAACTCAAAGATTTTGCTCCACTAACACTCCCACAGAATTTCAGGAATTAATTCCTTCCAGCCACCTTTTACTCTTTTCCTTTTTCTTGCTTTCTTTTCTTTTTCTCATTTTGCCCTTTTCTTCTCTTTTTTATAAGGGTATAGATGAATTTTTTTATCCCTTAATTCCTTAACCTTTGTGGAGCTTACCTCAATTTCTTTACTTTATTTTCAACACATTCAGTGATTCAATCTCAACCAAGGTAAGTCATATGGATATTGGCTAAGCCATCAGTTAGGCCATGCTTCTGGAACTTGTAGTGTGTTACACCCATATAGAATTGCATTAACAGGAATTTTTATAATTTTCACTTCTTTTTCCTGTAAAAATACAACTAAAAGGTGAATATTATTGAGATACAAAGAATCAATATATTCAGCAAATATGTATTTAAATTGCTCTCTTATGACTCAATTCTTATCAATTTTAACACAGAAAAACCACACTTGCCAGAGGCACATCAAACCATTCCCAGATTTAAACGTTGTTGTCCCCAGCAATGTAAAAGACTTAATTCAGGAAATATTCAATTAATCCAACATAACAATCCATAGACACTTTCAGACACAATATGCCATGCATGCCTGACTCAATATCATAAACTTCCAATATTGTCTGCAAGTCTACATTGATTACCCCTTACACAGATAATAATAATATTCACTCACACTCAGTGTTTAAGGGTATCATGAGCACTCAATTACTCAAAGCTATAACACTACCATAGGTTTGATCATGTTCTAAAAAATTCTTAAAATTTAAGAATCAAACACATGCATCAATTGATCAAAAGGACTTCACAGGTTGTAACTTGGTCGGGATAATAGGTAGGAAAATATGGATAGTAGCTCAAATAACAATGAGATTGAAACTGATATTATATCACTTTTAACAAATTCAACTCAAAGATTTTGCTCCACTAACACTCCCACAGAATTTCAGGAATTAATTCCTTCCAGCCACCTTTTACTCTTTTCCTTTTTCTTGCTTTCTTTTCTTTTTCTCATTTTGCCCTTTTCTTCTCTTTTTTATAAGGGTATAGATGAATTTTTTTATCCCTTAATTCCTTAACCTTTGTGGAGCTTACCTCAATTTCTTTACTTTATTTTCAACACATTCAGTGATTCAATCTCAACCAAGGTAAGTCATATGGATATTGGCTAAGCCATCAGTTAGGCCATGCTTCTGGAACTTGTAGTGTGTTACACCCATATAGAATTGCATTAACAGGAATTTTTATAATTTTCACTTCTTTTTCCTGTAAAAATACAACTAAAAGGTGAATATTATTGAGATACAAAGAATCAATATATTCAGCAAATATGTATTTAAATTGCTCTCTTATGACTCAATTCTTATCAATTTTAACACAGAAAAACCACATTTGCCAGAGGCACATCAAACCATTCCCAGATTTAAACGTTGTTGTCCCCAGCAATGTAAAAGACTTAATTCAGGAAATATTCAATTAATCCAACATAACAATCCATAGACACTTTCAGACACAATATGCCATCCATGCCTGACTCAATATCATAAACTTCCAATATTGTCTGCAAGTCTACATTGATTACCCCTTACACAGATAATAATAATATTCACTCACACTCAGTGTTTAAGGGTATCATGAGCACTCAATTACTCAAAGCTATAACACTACCATAGGTTTGATCATGTTCTAAAAAATTCTTAAAATTGAAGAATCAAACACATGCATCAATTGATCAAAAGGACTTCACAGGTTGTAACTTGGTCGGGATAATAGGTAGGAAAATATGGATAGTAGCTCAAATAACAATGAGATTGAAACTGATATTATATCACTTTTAACAAATTCAACTCAAAGATTTTGCTCCACTAACACTCCCACAGAATTTCAGGAATTAATTCCTTCCAGCCACCTTTTACTCTTTTCCTTTTTCTTGCTTTCTTTTCTTTTTCTCATTTTGCCCTTTTCTTCTCTTTTTTATAAGGGTATAGATGAATTTTTTTATCCCTTAATTCCTTAACCTTTGTGGAGCTTACCTCAATTTCTTTACTTTATTTTCAACACATTCAGTGATTCAATCTCAACCAAGGTAAGTCATATGGATATTGGCTAAGCCATCAGTTAGGCCACATGTCATTTATCAAAAAATAAGTTTAGGCTCAAAATGGCTAGCAAGGGAAAATTTCATATAGGTGAGTTATTTTGGCCAATAGCTAATAAGAACAAAATGCCTTTATTATATCAATCAATGCATGCATAACAGAGAAACAGATCAAGCTCTAGAGTATTACAACAGTGAGGCTTCTCAACAAAAATTTCAGTGTTTAGGCTCAAACCTCACAGCTATGGTATCAATGCAGACTCAAGATAATTGACCTCAGACATTATCAGAATTTCACAATGTTAATTCAAAAAATGAGCAATCATGCAATCCAATTATGTCTATGCAATGTTATGCCAGAAAGTCATACAATATACTCCAAGAATTCAGTCAAACACAATAACTAGATAAGCACATTTAACCCTATGAATTGCTTGAAATATAGATCATTATTTTTTTATTTTATACAGAGCAATACAAAATTTTAACAAGGTAACTAAGAAAAATTAAAGAGTGCAGAATATCTCCCCTGATAATTAAACTGTAGTTCCAAGATGCTTTCCCAAAGCCTACCATTCCCAGATTTAAAGAATTGTTGTCCCCGGCAATAGTCAAACCAAAAGATGGATGAACAAGATCCTGCACAATAGAATAAACAGCGGCATATAGGATAACTATAATGCGCTCCAGAAACATCAGAATGTTGGGAAATAATCTAACACAAAGAAAATAATTGACCCTAACAACAACCTATGGTCATAATAAAACAGCAGAATTACGAAATAGAAAAATTAAACTAAAATACAATATATCTCCATCAGCAAGGAGACATCAATCGTCCTCATCCTCAGAATCCTCCGTCACCATCCTTCGAGCAGCATGGAATGGATCAGGAGCAGGACGATACAACTGTGGATCCATAAATGGCTGTGAAGGCATGGGAACATCAGCTGGGGCTGGAGCAGGATAAGGGTTTTGATACACATAAGGAGGAGGAACTTCTGGGTACACAGGTCAGAATGTCTCAAATGGTACAGTAGGAAATGCATGCTCCAAGAATTGCTGAAAATACTCTCCCTGCATAAGGAGTTTCTCATTCTGAATAGACAGACGCGAGAACTGCTTCTCATTCTGAATAAACAGCTGTGAAAGCTGCTGTTGCATCTCATAAAAATCACAAGCAGGAGGAGGTCCTTGTGTAGTAACTGGAGTTGCATAAGAATAATGTGCTTCTGAAGCATCTGGCTCAGGTACCTGAGGTAGAATAGGCATACGTGGAACACGTGGAGAAGGAGGCCTACCAGCTTTGCGGCCTCTGCTTCTGAAATCAACCTCAGATTTATTATAGTGATCTATGTATGTGTCCAGAGTCAGTGTAGATGCAGGCCTAATATCAAACTCCTCATCATCGGGGATAAGCACACCGGCCCGAGTACACAAATTTGAAATAAGAGAAGCAAAACCAAACGCTCTTTTCTGTCTACTCCTTGTTACCATATGGCAAATTCTATCAGATAATACAACAGAAATATGCAATCTTTCCTCCCCAATAAGTATATATAACAGAGATGCCTCTCAATATTCACATCTGACAGATTAGAGGAGGGCAAGATATTAGCATTCACAAAACAACGCCAGAAACGACATTCACCAGTTAGGTGTGACATGCGTAACTTTTCTGGGATGCCGCCAGGTTTAGTTTCCCATTCTGAGAATGGTTGAGTTATCCCCATCCATACCATTTCTGTTAATTGAGGAAATTCCTCCAGATACTTCCTGCGCCCCATACTAGGCAACATGCGATTGTAAAGATCAACATACTCACAAGACGTAGATGAACGGAAATTGGTCAGCAGATATGCCTCAATGGTAGCTGCATCAAAGGGAACTGCAACTCCTCTAACCCAAGAAGTCTTGGTTGTCTGTAAATCCTCCAAGTCAGCATTTTCATAAAACTCTTTCACAATTGAGTTGGGGGCCGGTTCAGCATAATCTACCAGCACCTCCCATTTCCTTCTTTGTATAGTTCTTAGAATGGGATTGTCATCAGGCAGATCCAAAGCAATACGTCTTTCCGGAATAAAACCTTTGTCAGCATATGAATCATAGAATCTCTTTTGAGCTTCCATGCTCACAAATCTGCTTTCATCCAGAGTAGAAACTTTCCTCTTCTTTTTACTAGCAGATGCCGGTTCTTTACCCTTATAGGTCTGAAAATCAGAAAAACAACCCAATGCAAATAATACAGAAAATATCATGATCAGTCCATAACAACAGAGAATTCCCAGATTTATCTCAGATCAAATCAGTTAATAAAGGTGCATGCACATGGGATAAATTTAGCAAATATTTCCACTCACAGACCACATGCACATACCATTCCCAGATTTAATCTCAGATCTTATGACAACAATTTACCTAGTTTACTCGCAATTAAATTAACGAGCAAAATATTCAGCATAACATGACTCAAAATGTCTAACCACACAGACCTACATTATAACTAAAAATATTTCTTTTCTCTTTTTTTTTTATTTTTTTTTCTAGCGCTAGCCTGCGCCTTTGCGCGAATCAGCGCTCTTGCGCGAGACAGCACCCTTGCGTGAAGCAGCGCCGTTGCGCTCAGTAGCGCCATGGCGCCTACTGGCGCCGCTTTGGCGCTCAGTAGCGCCAGATATATATATATATATATATATATATATATATATATATATATATATATATATATATATATGATGAATATAAGCGCACAATACACCCATTAAATCATATAATGATAGTTAAAATCAGATCACACAATCGCAATTAAATCTTACCATATAGGAAACCAAAGATAAAAAATATAAAAAGATAAAGAAGCATACCTTTGGTGCCATGAATGATGATGATGAAGAGTGCTTGGTGTGTGAGATGCTTGTAAAATAAAATGGTGAATGGGTATGAGATAGAAGTAGGGAAAAAGGATGGAGAAGAAAAGAAAACGCAGAGGGAGAGAGAGAACTGGGCGGCGCTGGGGGTTAGGAAAAAAAAAGGGAAGGGGAGAGTTATAAAGGGAGGGGTTAGGGTTAAATAAAATAAAATAAAATAATAATAAAAATATAAATTTTTTCTTGGGAGAGGGGCACCGACACACATCGTAATAATTTTTTTTTTTTTTTGTGTTTTTTTTGTTTTGTTTTTTTGTTTTGTTTTTTTGTTTTTTTCAAGGTGGCGCGAGTCCGCACCGCAATGGCGCAAGACCACGCTGCGTCACTGCCAATTTCTTTCTTTTGGCGCTGATCCGCGCCAATGTGGCGCTGAACAACGCCATATTACTTCCTCAAAAAATATATATATATATACATTGGGTTGCCTCCCAATAAGCGCGTGTCTAACGTCACGAGCCTGACGGTTACCTCTTTCACGTGCCAACGGAGTTGAGATATTGAGTCACAGTATTGTGTGACACAATTCCTTCATGATAGAACTTTAACCTCAAACCATTCACCTTGGAAGGTATATCTTCATTCAGGGGTGATATTTCAATTGTACCATAAGGAAAAACTGTTTTCACCACATAAGGACCAGACCACCTTGATTTCAATTTTCCTGGAAACAACCTCAAGCGAGAATTATATAGCAAAACTTGTTGGCCGGGTTCAAACTCCTTGTGAATAATTCTATTATCATGCCACTTCTTGGTTTTCTCCTTGTAAATTCTGGCACTCTTATATGCAGAATTTCTGAACTCATCAAGCTCACTTAACTGAATTTGCCTTTTCTCAAGAGCTTTTGTTGGGTCAAAATTTAGGAATTTGATAGCCCAGAAAGCTTTATGTTCCAACTCCACGGGTAAATGGCAAGATTTCCCAAATACCAATTGATAAGGGGACATACCAATAGGAGTCTTAAAAGCAGTCCTGTACGCCCATAGTGCATAATCCAACCTCTTAGACCAATCCTTCAAAGAATTCCCAACAGTCTTCTCTAGAATCCGCTTTAATTCCCTGTTAGAAACTTCTACTTGGCCACTTGTTTGTGGATGATAAGGTGTAGCAACCTTATGTTTAACACCATATTTAGCCAACAAGTTGTCAAACTGCTTGTTACAGAAATGAGTGCCTCCATCACTTATTATGGCCCTAGGTACACCAAACCTGGTGAATATGTTCTTTCTTAAGAAGTTCATAACCACCTTAGCATCATTAGTAGGAAGAGCAACAACCTCAACCCACTTGGAGACATAATCAACCGCAACAAGGATGTATTGGTTGGAGAAAGATGAAGGGAATGGTCCCATAAAGTCTATCCCCCACACATCAAATAATTCTACCTCTAATATGCTGTTTAGAGGCATTTCATCCTTATGGGAAATGTTTTCAGCTCTTTGGCATTTATCACGTTTTTCCACATATTCCCTTGCATCCTTAAATAAAGTAGGCCAATAATAACCACTCTGTAGAAATTTTTAAGCGGTCCTATTATCTCCAAAGTGTCCTCCATAGTCTGACGCATGGCAGTGCCACAGGATCTCATGAACTTCAAATTCTGGCACACACCTTCTTATAATTCCATCAGCACACTGGAAGTACAAATAAGGATCATCCCAATGAAATCTCCTTGCATCTCTAAGGAACTTCTTCTGTTGTTGCCTAGTAAGGTTGGGTGGCAACTCTTTTATCACCTTGTAATTGGCAATATCTGCAAACCAAGGAGGTAAAAATATAGCCATTACTCTTTCATCAGGAAAATGATCATTTATTTCTTTCTCGGGACCATCCTGTAATTCTTTTTCCTGAATTTGTGACAAGTGATCTGCCACCTTGTTCTCCACTCCAGCCTTATCTCGAATCTCCAAGTCAAACTCTTGTAATAAGAGCATCCACCTGAGCAAACGAGGCTTTGCATCCTGCTTATTCATCAAATACTTGATAGCAGAGTGGTCAGTAAACACTATCACCTTGGAACCCAACAGATAAGATCTAAATTTGTCTAATGCATATACTACTGCTAGCATTTCTTTTTCAGTGGTGGCATAATTTACTTGTGCCTCATTTAAAATTTTGCTAGCATAGTATATAACATGTAACAATTTATTCTTCCGTTGGCCAAGAACTGCACCTATAGCATAGGCACTAGCATCACACATGAGCTCAAAAGGTAAACACCAGTCAAGAGCTACTAGAATGGGAGCTGTAGTGAGCTTTTCTTTTAACAGATTAAAAGCTTCAAGGTATGCAAAATTAAATTGAAAGTCAGAATCTTTTTCTAAAAGTTGGCTTAAAGGTTTAGCTATTTTAGAAAAGTCTTTTATGAATCTCCTATAAAACCCAGCATGTCCTAGAAAACTCCTAATACTAGTCACATAATTAGGAGGGGCAGTTTCTCAATTAACATCAATTTAGCCTCATCTACCTCAATCCCTTTTTCAGATATTTTATTTCCTAAGACAATTCCCTCCTGTACCATAAAATGACATTTTTCCTAGTTAAGTACAAGATTTATGTCTTGGCATCTTTTTAACACATGAGTTAAGTTTAACAATCACAAATCAAAACAAGAGCCAAAAACAGAGAAATCGTCCATAAATACCTCAAGGATTTTCTCCACCATATCAGAAAAAATGGAGAGCATGCACCTTTGAAATATGGCAGGTGCACTACATAGACCAAATGGCATCCGTCTATAAGCAAAGACTCCAAAAGGGCAGGTGAAATATGTTTTCTCTTGGTCTTCTGGTGCCACTGGAATTTGGTTGTATCAAGAATATCCGTCCAAGAAATAGTAATAGTTGTAACCCGCCAATCTTTCCAATATTTGATCAACAAAAGGAAGTGGGAAGTGATCTTTCCTTGTTGCAGAATTTAACCTCCGGTAGTCCACACACATTCTCCAACCAGTAGTAGTTCTAGTTGGAATAAGCTCATTTTTCTCATTATGAACTATGGTATACCTCCATTTTTCGGAACAGTCTGCACTGGGCTTACCCAAGCAGTATCCGAAATCGGGTAAATCATACCAGCATCAAGAAGCTTGACAACTTCTTTCCTCACAACCTCTTTCATTGTTGGATTGAGCCTTCTTTGAGGCTGCCTTACTAGTCGGATTTCATCCTCCATAAGAATTTCATGTGTACAGAATGAGGGATTAATACCCTTCAAATCAGAAATCGACCACCCTATGGCAGTCTTGTGCTCTTTCAGCACTTTAACCAGTCTTGTTTCTTGTTCAGAAGACAACTTTTTGCTAATGATAACAGGGTAGGTCTCTTCTTCACCCAAGAAGATATACTTGAGAGTTTCCGGAAGTTCCTTCAACTCTACCTTTGGTGCACCATCCTCCTTGTCAGAATCTTTCTTTTCAAGGACTTCAAATAACTCATATTTTTCTTCCTTGAAAAGAACCATTTCATGCACCATAGGTTTTTCAGCAGATTGTTGGCTGGAAGATACTTCTTCCACTACTTGCTCAATAATATCAAGTCAGAAACAATCGCCCTTATCAGAAGATTGTTTCATGGAGTCAAAGACATTGATGGTGATAGTCTCATCATTCATCCTTAATTCTAACCTGCCATTCTCCACATCAATCATGGCTCGAGCAGTGGCCAAGAAAGGTCTTCCCAATAATAAGGGCACCAGTACCCTCTTCCATGTCTAATACCACAAAATCAGCTGGGAAGATGAACTTATCCACTTTAACAAGAACATCCTCAATAATACCACTTGGTCTCCTCAAAGATCTATCGGCAAGTTGTAGAGAAACCATAGTGGGTTTTAACTCAGTAATTCCCAGAGATTTGCAAACTGATAAAGGCATCAGGTCAATACTTGCCCCAAGATCACACAATGCTCTGCCAACATCAGTGTTCCCAATAGCAATTTGAATATTGAAGCTTCCTGGATCACTGAGTTTGGGTGGAAACTTCTTTTGTATGATAGCGCTACACTCTTCAGTGAGTGTTACTGTCTTGTACTCTTGCAGCTTATGTTTTCTTGACAACAAGTCTTTCATGAACTTGGCATAGTTGGGCATGTTAGCCAAAGCTTCAGCAAATGGTATGTTCACATGCAATTTCTTGAAGATATCAAGAAATCTCGAATATTGCTGTTTCTGAGCATCTTTCTTGAATCATTCTGGGTAAGGTGCCACAGCCCTAACATATTCAGGATTCAGCTCAAATTTCTTCTTTTCAGCAGTAATAATTTGTGGCTCCTCTTCTTCATTTTTTTGAACGGGTCCTTCAGTTCAAGAAGGAATTACTACTTCTTCCTCTGGCTCTTTAGCTTTTTCACCAGCCTCCACATTTGTGATTGGCTTTGTTGGAGCTGCCTCTTTAGGCTTTGTTGTAGCTGCCACCACTTTACCACTTCTAGTAGTTATAGCCATACAATCATCCTTCAGATTATTGACTGTATTACTAGGAAATGTGCCTGGAGTTCTTTCAGCCATCTGTTTAGCTATTTGGCCGATTTGGTTCTCCAAATTTTTGATAGAAGCTTGTGTATTTCCGGTGTTTGCTCGAGTCTCCTCCATAAAAGCTTTTGAATGTTGGGCCATTTGTCCCACTAGCTTTTCTAAATCAGAAGTTTCCTTTGGTTGAACTGGTGGTGGTTGCAAATAATTATTGAACTTGAAATCAAGACCAGTACCTTGCACCCTCCTCTGGAAATTATTGTTTCCAGAAGGAAAATTCTGATTTCTTGGAATATTATGTGGTGGGGGTCTCTGATCATACCATACACCATTTACTTGCACCCGTTGAGGAGGATCATCAGATAGTAAGGTTGGACATTCATTAGACTCATGTTTGTCCTTGTAATATTCACAAACAACTGTAGTAGCTTGAGCGTGGACATTAGAGAACTGCATCTTATCTAACCTTGAGGTTAGATTTGCTAATTGTTGTGATAATAATTTATTCTCAGCCAGAACCACATCATTATTATCCAAGTGCAGAATACCCTTCTTAGGCTTGGCTGTCAAACCTTCATTTTCATTGGCAGCCATTCTTTCTATCAACTCAAGAGTCTCATTTGCTCTCAAGGATTTGATGCTACCACCTGCTGCACCATTCAGCACCATCCGAACTTCAGGTTTACACCCATTGAAAAAAATTCGGACCTGATCACCATTAGTCATGGGATAATGAGGACATCTCCTCATTAGATCCTTGAAGTGGTTCCATGCTGCACACATAGTTTCACCCTCAGCCTAAGTGAAATTGGTGATATCATTCACCATCTGATTAAATCTTTCCATGGAAAAGAACTCAGCAAAGAACTTGTTTGATAAACTTTCCCATGACGGAATACTTCTTTCTGGTTGCCTTTCCAACCAATTCAAGGCTTTCCCTTTAAGAGCAAAGGGAAACAGTCTCAGCCTGACTGCATCATTAGACACCTGGGGGTGTTTAGTGGAGTCACATATCATCAGAAATCTGTCAATGAACCTGTGAGGGTCCTCATCAGCCTCTCCACCAAATTGAGCTCGCTTACCAACTGAATATTGGCAGACTTGAGCTCCCAATTGTTGCCCACTTCTGGATGAACAATGCTTGAATTTGGTCTGTTGAATGATGACGTGAGAATTGTATCCATGAGCGAATTGTCCACTTCATCATTGTTTCTAGCCATTGTTTGTGCTTCTTCAAACAGAATTCCCAACTCGTTGAATACAAGCTTCTTCCGAGCAAGTTTTCTGTTCCTCTTTTCTGCTCTAGTGATAAATAAAGTGATAAAGTGATAAATACCCAATGCTTTTCTGCTCTAGAACCATAATCCCAAATGGAGGCCACCCATGAACCACAGACCCTTCAATACTCAACAGCAGCAGTACCAGCAAGGCAGCAGCAGTGGAACGTTTGAACAAAGAAGGAACAATTACGTTCCTTTCCATAAAGATGACCAACACATCAGCACCCTGGAAAGCTATGTCACCAGGAATGATGCGGTGGTTAGAAACATTGAGTCCCATCCGGAACAGATTGCTGCCAATCTCCAAACAAGAACACCAGGATCACTGCCAGGAGACACTGAAGTTCCCTCAACTAAGCGTTGACTGGGAGGCAACCCAGTGGATACCTTTGCTCTCTAACAAAGAGCAAAGTTTTGGGGTGGTTACTCTTAACCACATAGCTCCCAAAAAGGAGGGAACGTCTGATGTTCCATTCCAAAAAGTCCAGATAAAATACATTCTGTCCCAGGAACGTAGTTTTGGGGTGGTCCCTGACCACACAAGCCCAACTCCCGTTTCAAAAAATAAAAAATAAAAAAATATATATATGTAAATATAAATATTTATAGTAACTAATAGTTAGTTAGATAATTAATTATTATGTTTCCCTTCAATAGCTGAGAATTACACTAGGATCAGTTAGTTAGTTATTATTTTCTTTTATATTTATTTAAGTAGGAAAAGACAAAGGGGACTTCCCCTGGGTTAAGAGATAAGAGTGAATGGGACACCTGTCCCTGCTGAGTCACTCGAAAAGGTACGCAACCATATCAAATTTGCATTCATTGCAAATCTTGAAAACGTGCCCAGAAAAAGCAATCGTCTCTTCAGTTATTAAGACAACTGCACCCTTTTCTCTCCCTTCTCTCCCACATTTTAACCTAAGCCGTTCCATCTCCTCCCACTCATCATCATCTTCAGTCCCCAGTCCACTACCCATTCAACCACATCTCCTCAACCTCCACGTCCCAGGAAACTCTCCACTATCCTTCTTCGTTTGCCTACTTAACCTTAGCCCTTTCCTCATTCAAGTCTTACTACTCCCCATTAACTCATAACGCTTTACCTGATTTCTGCTTTCTTGCCCTAACCCTCATTCGAGCTAAAAATGACTAAGCTCTGTGTCACAGTCACCCCTGTGGCCAGCCATGGCCAAGAGCCTGAGCTCGCCGAACCCATCGTTCACCTCTATCCTGAGAGGATCATATCCATGGAGGATAAAACCCCCTTCCTGCATTCGTAAAGCAAGCCTTGGCTAGCCTCAAATGGCTCATTTTTGCCACTGATGAACGCAAAGTAAACACTTCGTTGGTGGCTAAGTTCCTCTATCAAGCCAGGAGACTGCCTGAGGATGACACAGCTGATGAGGTTAAGGTGAGGGGGAAGAAGGTGTCGTTCTCCCCCACTGCTGTTAAGGAAGTTCTTCATCTTCCCACCATTACCAACTGTCCGTACCAAGAATACATGGACAGCAAAGATCAGAGCGCGTTCACAAGGGAACTAAAGGATACGATAGCCATCCCAAACCCCACCTATACGAAAGAAGCTCTATGCAAGGGAAGCATGAGAGATGAGGCCAGATTTTGGGCCCTATTTGCCAACTCCAACCTCACCTCCTCCACTCATGAAGCCACTGTCAAGTGGACCCTCCAAATCCAAATTTTTTGTATCATAAGGAACATTCCTTTCGATGCAGTTCCTCTTATCTATGGTAGCTTGAAGAAGGAGATAAGGAAAACAACTGTCTGTCTCCCCTGCCTTATCACCAAGCTCTGCTTAAGAGCTGGTGTGAAAATTTATGCGGATGATGAGACTGTAAGGGCATCTGTCATCGACTCAAGGACCTGGAAAGGTCTAAAAAGCACGTACATTGACACGACTGACCCTGTCCCTGAAGATCTCAGACGCATACCCACCAGCAATGATGATGAAGAGACCCATGTGGTCTCACAGAAGAAAACCAAGAAGGCTACTCCTTCAAAATCCTCCACTTCTGCCCACGTTCCGGCAAAAAGAACTATCCTTCCTCCCACCAAGGTAAAGAATGATGCCCCTACTGCTACTGATAGCAAGCAAGGCAAGAAGTAATCCCCTGCTAAAGCTCCCTGTTGTCAGATTAGCAAGTGCACTAGTCATACAAGTAATAAAATGATGAATAAAGATCGTTCCCACGAGGATTTGTGTCAAGCACTGACTAACCGGATGTTATTGAGTTGAATCAACAGAAAGATTCTGAATTGCATTAATTTCTTGTCACTAGAAATTTAGATTGCATAAATTAAAGAATTGAAAAACAAATAAAATATGAATATAACTTAACAAGTAGTCAGATGTCAAATTCCCTCAAGCATGAACTTATGGATGAACCAATTTCCATAATGAATTATCTACTATTTGATGTTAATCAACCTTTTACTTATCATCAGAATTTAATGTCTTACTACCCTGATAGACACATTAATCAGAAACCCCAATGTCTTGGTGATTCCCTTCATAATACATGCATTAATTACTAAGGTCTTAAGATTACACCAGTATCATAGCATCAATGTCTTGACTACTAAAACACTAATGATAAAGTTGTCAACTATAGAACAATGTAAACATGTCTGTTCTACACTATTCCTTTAACATGAAGAATTAATCAAGACAACTTCATACAATCACATAATAGAGAAACAAAATATCTAATTAACCATTCATAAATTCACACTTGAGTTCCATTGAATCAGACTACAAAGGACTTTACTCAGAGATAATTGAAATAAAGACAAGAGAAGAAGAAAGATCAAACTCCATTGTCATGATAGTAAGTCATCAATCTTCAAGTGCAATTACATATGAACACTAACTAATACAACACCACTCCTAAGAATTTGGAAAGTAAGAGAGAGAAGTCAGATCAGATGATCTGATGTAGGAGAGAGATATGGTGGAAAATTATATTTTAGAAAATGTGAAGGCCTTTGCCTTTTATAGTGTTACAAATTCTGCTGAAAAAATAACATGGGCGCTAAAACATTCTTGATGGGCGTTTTAGCGTCCAGGCTTGATGGATGTCCAACTGCTTTTAACTGTATTGGGCGCTAAAATGTTCTTGATGGGCGTTTTAGCGTTCATGCTGGCAGATTCCCAATTGTTTTTAACTGAATCCAACGCTAAGACACTTGATTTAAACGTTTTAGCATTTGAGACCAGAGTCTTTTCCCATATATTGGTGCTAAAACATCTTATCAGGAGGATTTAGCGCCCAAGACTTGAAACTTTTCCAACAGCAGCGCACTAAAACGTTCTGTGTGGACGTTTTAGTGCTCAGCACCATCAACTTTCGCCCTTAGTTTGCAGCAACGTGCTAAAACGTTATGTGTGGACGTTTTAGTCCTCAACACTTAGGAATTCTCACTTTTTCCAAAATCTTATTCCTTCTTTCTGCTGCTTTTTGAGCTTCCTTTCTCTACAAGACAGTGTAAATTTTCAACAAAGCTTTCAGAACTTGCACTTGAGGGATTTCCAGGACATTAACCTCTTTTTCATCCAATTAATAACATAAATTGATACTAATTTATGCTGAAAAACCTGATGAACTAGGGGTTTATCACTCCCCCAAGAAAGGGGGAATGTTCAAGCCAAAGGCTGAAAAGACCCTTCAGCACCAGCAAAAGGCCAGAGGGAGCATCCTCTGAAAAGCCCATCACCCTCTCTGACAAAGAGGGGGAGAGTGAAGACAGTGAGCCCTTGGCAAAAAGGTTGAAGGTTGGGAAGAAGTCAGCATCTAAACCAGCTGCTAAGGAGACGTCCCCCAGCAACTCAGAATCCACATTCTCTAATGTTCCATCCCCACCATCACTGCCTGTGCACTCTCCACCACCTACCATATCACCACCCTCTCCTAGGCAACAACAAGGAGAGGGGAGAACAGAAAAAGAAGTAGCACCTGCTGCAGAAACACAAGTGGTTGAGCAAGAAGCTCAGCTACCAAAAAGAACTGACAAGGGAAAAGGGATTCTTGTAGAGTCCCCTAAGAAGAAGAAAAAGCTATCCGTTCCCAGACAACTGAGTCTGGGAGGACCCCTCTCTTGCCCTGTTATCCGTCCCGATACCTCTGGGGATGAGGCTCTGGCTAGAGCTCTAGCAGAGGAAGAGGGGATAATAATTCCTCCATTGATGGAGGAACCCACTGAAGCAGAGCCCTCTGTATCTCACATAACAGAGGAGCCTATGACTGTTGGCAGCAGTCAGCAAGCTATTGGCAGCAGCCAACCACAAAACCAGCAGAAACCCTCTTCCTCCGCTCTAGCAATTCCCCTCCCCACAAAGAAGAAATCACATATTGGGATTTCTAAGATACTTGAAATGCTAGGGAAGAAGGTAGAAAAGTTACTGCCAGCATGGCAATATGTTCCCCAACCTGACATGACCAATACCACTGAAGAGCTTAAGGCCCTAAGGAACGGATTGGACCAGCTTTCTTCATCCTTCAACCAATTCCAGGAACAGCATAAGGAAGAAAGAGAGAAGCTTCTCAGCACCGTCAGAGCAGCCATCAAAGACACCAGTGTTGCATCTTCCACCTCCACCATGCAAGCTGTCAAGGGAGACCTCAGAAGAGCATCTGACTCCCTAATACTATCCAACTCCCTATACAGTCGTAGAGCTGAATTACTGCTCAGTAAGCTTCTCTCCAAGCATTCTGAAGAACGCAAAGAAACCAAGGAAGCCTTCAAGGTCTTTGGAACTTTCTTGGAGGCGAGAATCTGTCAGTTAGAAATGAGGATGTCGGATGCTGAAAAATAGCTCATCAATATTCGCAATGGTAAGGGAATGATGAGGACAACCATCAACCACCTCGTTACTATAATCAGTGATCTCATTAAGGACGCTGAGAAATGGCTCCCTGTAGATGAAGTATTAAGATTAAGGGATCAGCTCAGAAGGAAGCCGCTTACATAAGAGGAAATTGATGCTGCCAAGGAATCTGAGAAAGACCCTAGACGTCCACAATGAAAATGAGAAAACCCTCATATATGTTTAATTCTGTACTTTATTTTTAGCACCTGTTTCTTTTCCGTTCCCTTGTAAATAAACTTTTTGCAATGAAAAAGACTTTTTGATCAAACTGCTTGGTACATACATTTCAGCTATAGTATTAAGATTGCCCAATTTCTTGATTAACCAACTACATGAGACACAAAGTCACTGATTAATCATGCTCATTCTTTCTCTGAGTACTTGAAATAGAAAAAATGCAGGGAATTTAATCCTCAAATTTTTGAAGGAAGCTGATCTGTGTGAACTAAAGCTGGTAAGGAACAGGAAAAGGCCAAACACTCACTTATGAGAGCATTCCTGAGGTGTAACCATAATAAACTTCTAAACTTGCCTTGATGTTGTAAGTACTGCTGAGGAATAGATGGATTTCACTAACAAGGATCAACCAACCAAACACCCACTTCATCCCATTCCCACAAACACTTCCATTGCACCAACACACCATCTGGTCAACCAAAAAGCGCAAGGAACGAACTAAAAAATGAACAAAAAGGACATAAGAAGAAAATTAAAGGAAAACAGGATAGCCATTCAAAAGAATTTAGAAGAAAATACCAGAAAAACCTTCCTTCAAGAAAGAAAAAGTTACAAGAAAAGGTGTTCCCTCAAACAGAAAAAGTCCAAGTTCAAAGGCATAAAGATAAACGTTCCTTGACCCCACAATTAATACCACAATTTTTCCATACACTCATCCATCCAAATATCCTTGGAAGGGAAGACATCTACTCCTCATAGGAAAATAGCAGAAAGGCAAGTTCTGAAGAATCACATCCAGGAATGGACAGAGCAAACACCAACCCTGAGTGATAGTGAGACAGAAGAGCAGCAACCTTCACTTATCGTCGAACAAATTCTTCTGACTTGTCACCTATGGAGAGTAGCTCATTTTTTGAAAAGTTTATGATTATTCGCTGGCTCAAGTTTCCGTCTGTTGAGCTATTCTTTGAAATTGGGCAGCCCAATACAATATTTCTGAGTTATTTGAGGACAACCAACAGTTCATTTTTGCGGTGTTTGATGGGACGTAAATTTGTTCCCATCTAAGCCAATTTTGATGGAAAATAACACACGTTTCCTCATCTGATGAGCAACTTCAGCATGAAAATCACTTGTTTTGCATATTTGTGATAAAAATACAGTAGGGGAACGTCTGGTAACATATTCCTTTAAAATATATTAAAAGGGGAACAGACTGAGACGCATTTAATGCACCTGCTCCACTCATTTAATGCCTCTGTACACTTTGCAGGAAACATGGACTTAAATTCTTCTAAAAGCATAGGCGGTGCACCAATTGAGCAGCAGGAAACGTGAAGAGCAGAGAATCAAGAGTTCTCATTGGCTGAAAAAGAAAGCAAGGCATGGGAGGGCCTACAAACAACGGTTAATCATCAACAAATCCTGACCCATCCAGCAATCTGCGCAGCTTCTATACTCTGCTGCCACCGTCCCGTCTCCTCATTCATGCAACCAGCTCCAAAGGATTTACAAGATTGCCATTCCTCTTCCATCTATAAATAGGACGCCCACACACAAAAACATCATCGAATCCTGGCGGGTTTGAAGTCCAAAAGGAAGAGATCAGTTAGTAGTAGTAGTTAGTAGCTTAGTTTTATTTTAAGTTGTAACTGTAGTTAAGTGATAACCCCTCTTCTCTTCTTTGTATCAACCCCTAAGACTCCTCACGAGCATCAAACATCCTTCTCCATTTTTTGTTTTCTTCTGTAAACCGTCATTTAATTTAATATAAGTGTTTTTCTCTTCATTCCATTCGTTATCTCTCAACTGAATCTCAGGTCTATGGGATTTCAGTTTGGAATAATTATGTTTAAAATATCAGCCATGAGCTGAACTATCTGTGGAACGAATAAACTGCAAAACTCTTAAAGAACTATTTTCGAAACTCTTGACTGAAGCTTTTTGGTCTTTCTCTGGCTAAGTAAGCTATATTCATTGTGTATCAATGGAAATTGAACACATACTGAGAAAGGAACTTCCATAAGGAAGGGATTTCATACAGCTTAGCCATTGGGGGAAGGTAGTGTCATGGAAAAAACACTACTGGTCACCTTAGGAATAAGGGGCCAACTCATCCATTTTAAGGTTCTGTACTGAGTACCTGTTGGAGTCAAGGGAGCCATAGGAATATGGAAACTTGTGAGCTATCTAGTCCATGAGCTGAGGAATCAGAGTTGGCAGATAAGAAACTGGGACAAAGTCAAAAAGTGCTAAGTCTTGAGCAAAGAAAATAACTATTTAAGAATGGAGCTGTAAATCCGTTCCTTCTGTTAAAATTCACCTTCTTCTAAACAGGAAGGATCACATACATAACGCAGCAAGCAATTGTTTGTCACCAGATTGCACTTACTGTTCCTGATCTAGAATCGGTGCACTTTTCGTCCGAAATAGACTTTCAGCATTATTACTCACTTACTATAATTATTAGAGACTCATAATAATTATTAGGTTCAATTATGGAATTATTTCCTAATTATCACATTTAATTAATTAACCTCTTTAATTAACGGTGCAGGTTCTTTCATAATGCTTGTTGTTTGAGAGAAAAATCCCTTGGCTTGTTGATGATGTGCATTCGGCCATTTAGAAAAAATTAGGGTAAAGTTTTGCAATTTAATGTTTGGCTTGATGAATTGAGTTAGTGGGTGTTTAAATTAACTATTGTGGACCTAAGGATACACCTTGAAAATACAGTTCAAAAATTCTTGTTTGGATTTTATGCAATTGTGGGATGAATATAGTCTTGTCCATGTTTTAATAACTATATAACATGATCACGCATGTGTATGTTGGATGGTATATTTGAGTTTATATCATATCTCTACCAGTAGATAGTTACCATATGTCGTAGAGAACTTCCATTAGAGAGGCCTCCATAGGGAGTTCTAATTGGCCTGGGGCCATAGAGTTGTGATCCGTTGACGAGCACTCTAGAAATATCTCGGGAGTTATAGTTGTGGCTTTGAATTATATCCCAAGGATATATTCTTAAATGAGGACCCGATTGATATGTCGTATGTCATAGGCTATTGGGCCGTGTGATTTGTATGTTCTGATTATAGTTAGATTATTGTCATTGTACATCTGAGTGAGCCATTGGGCGGAGCGATCCTCCAGAACCTTTAGGTTACTGAGATATATTCTTATATCTCATCCCGCATTATAGGGCTATATTTCAGGTGGATGTAGCAGTGTAGGTATGTTGGCAAGAGGCCCACTGGATGATATGGAAGAGAGCATTTTGGAGTGCATGATGATTAATGTGACGAAAATTTGTTCCCATTTAAGCCCATTTTCATGGCAAAATATCATCCGTTCCCTTTTCTGATGAGTAACTATAGCACTAAAAGCACATGTTTAATATCTTTATAAAAAAGCATAATGGGAAACAGATGGTGACATAATCCTTTGGAAAATATATAAAAAGGGGAACAGATTGGGAACATTAAATACACATGCTCCACTCACTCAATCTCTCTGACCACTTTGCAGAAAATGTTGAAAAGAAGTTTCCATAAAGCAAAGTGGAAAAGAAGTTTCCACTTTGCTGTCAGATTAAACCTACTGTTCTTGAGGAACGTTGTCAAGACAGTAGGTAACGTTTGACCAAACAAGTCAATTACTAACTTTTCTTTTCATTTTCATTCTTTTTAAATAGTTTAAGGCATTAATTAGAGTTCTATCCTCGTGGGAACGATAATCTAGGCACTAATAGTCCCACTTATTACTTGTTGCGTGCACTTGCGCACTTGGGTTAAAGTTAAGAGAATGAATGTGTTTTCTCTTACTGAACTAAGACAAAGGAACGTCCTTCATCATAACATTTTAAATAACCAACAAGTTCACACCCAACAAATTACCAGGAGACATTGACGTCCCAACCAAATCTCATTCAGAAAAATCAAGGCAGTCACATTGAGAAGTGGGAGAATCACTACACAAACCACAACCACTCCCAAGACCATGAACCTAAATACTAGGGAGGAACATGATGAACCATCTGAAGCATCTCCAACAGCAACACAACAACAACCACAACAGGTAGCTGTCGAACAAAACCAAGAGCTTGGAGAAGAAACTGAAGCTGATGAAACCCAAGTGGACAAAAGTCAAACAATCATTCCACCACAGAACAAGCAAGTACCAGTCAAAATTTCGTTCCCCCAAATGACAAAGAAGCAACAAGATGATAAGTAGTTTGGGAAATTTTTGGACATTTTAAAACAACTCCACATCAACATACCCTTGGTAGACGCACTGGAACAAATGCCCAAGTACGTCAAATTCATGAAAGATGTTCTCTCCAAAAAGAGAGGAATAGCAGAATATGAAACTGTGAAAATGACACAAGAAAGCTGCCAGTACTTGGGCAAACTTCTGCCAAAGCTACAGGATCCAAGAAGCTTTACCATTCCTTGTGTAATAGGAAACACTTACCAAGGCAAAGCCTTGTGTGACTTAGGGGAAAGCATCAATCTCATGCCTTCATCAGTTTTTAAACAATTAGCCACAAGACCAGCAAAACCAACCACTGTAACATTAGAGAAGGCAGACAGATCCATTGTCAAACCAGAAGGAAAGGTTGAAGATCTACTAGTTAAAGTAGATAAACTCATCTTTCCCGATGACTTCATAAGAATACAATGAGAACTTACAATGAGAATACATGACTCCATCATCCTGGGTAGACCATTCCTAGAAATTGGAGGAGCAGTCATCAATCTGCAAAAAAGGGAACTTACAATGAGAATACATGATGATGAAATTAAATTCAATGTTGCCAAAGCAATGAAATTTCAGATTGAAGAAGAAGATTTGGAGGAATGTTCAGTAATTACTTTGTTAGCTAACTAGATCAACATGAAGTCAGAAGAAGAAAAAATTCCACAGGAGGAAGAGCAGATTCCGTATCTGCAAGAAAGAAAACCGGAACCTCTGTAGAGAACTGAAAAAGAAAAGCAAGTCAAAAAGCCATCTTCAGAATAACCACATGATCTAGAACTGAAGCCTCTTCCGCAAAATTTGAAATATGCATACCTGGGAAATAATAACACCCTTCCTGTCATCATCTCCTCATTCCTCACCAAGGAACAAGAGGAACTGCTGATCAATAAACTGAAAAAGTACCAAGGAGCTATCGGTTGGACCATAGCAGACGTTAAAAGTATCAGTCCCTCTTTTTGTATGCATAAAATATTGTTGACTGATCATAACAATTTTTCAGTAGAGCATCAAAGGAGATTAAATCATATTCTGAAAGAAATGGTTAGAAAGGAAGTTATCAAGTGGTTAGATGCAGGCATCATATATCCTATTTCGGACAGCAATTGGGTAAGTCCTATTCAATGTGTTCCCGAAAAGGGGGCATGACTGTGGAAGTGAATGCGAAAAATGAACTGATCCCCGTCAGAAAAGTCACAGGATGGAGAATTTGCCAGGACTACAGGAAACTCAATGCTGCCACCAGAAAAGACCATTTTCCCCTTCCTTTTACAGATCAAATGTTGGACCACCTGGCAGGTAAGGAAAACTTCTGTTTTCTTGATGATTATTCTGGATATAATCAAATTGCTCTAGAACCAGAAGATCAACACAAAACCACCTTCACTTGTCCCTATGGAACGTTTGCTTTTAGAAGGATGCCTTTTGGATTATCTAATGCACAAGCAACGTTCCAAAGGTGTATGTTCTTTATTTTTTTTGATCTAATAGGTGAAGGAGTAAAATTTTTCATGGATGACTTCTCAGTTTTGGGAACGTCATATGATCACTGTCTGGATAACTTAGAAGAGGTCCTTCAAAGATGTCTCTCTTCTAACCTGGTTCTTAACTAGGAGAAATGCCACTTCATGGTGAAAGAAGGAATTTTCTTAGGACATAAAATTTCCAGGAACGAATTAGAAGTAGACTAAGCCAAAGTGGAAGCAATAGCAAAGATGCCACCTCCTGTCAATGGTAAAACTCTTAGATCATTTCTTGGGCATGTAGGTTTCTACAGAAGGTTCATTAAAGACTTCTCCAAGATAACTAGACCTCTATGTAACCTGTTGGAAAAAGACGTGAAATTTGAGTTCAACCCTGATTGTTTAAAAGCTTTTGAAGCTTTAGAAAGCAAGTTAGTTACTACGTCCGTTATTCAACTTCCGGACTGGAACTTAACCTTTGAATTGATGTGTGATGCAAGTGACCAAGCTATTAGGGTAGTTCTGGGCCAGAGGAAGGATAAACTCTTTCGAAGCATATACTATGCCAGCAAAACTTTGAATGAAGCTCAGGTGAATTATACAGTCACTGAAAAAGAGCTATTGGCCGTAGTATATGCCTGCGAAAAGTTCAGGCTATACATTTTGGGATCAAAAGTTACTATTCATACTGATCATGAAGCTCTCAGATACTTATTTGCCAAGAAAGAAGTAAAACCACGATTGATAAGATGGATTCTACTACTATAAGAATTCAATCTGGAGATCAAAGAAAGGAAAGGATATGAAAATCAAATTGCAGATCACCTGTCCAGATTGGAACATATTGAAGTTGGACTACCTATCAAGGAGACGTTCCCTGATGAACAATTATTTGTTATCAATGACAAAAAGTTGATGTTCCTTGGTTTGCTGATATAGATAACTTCCTTGTAGCAGGACTGGAACCCTATGAAGCAAACATGATGCAGAAAAAGAAATTTTTTCATGATTGCAGGAGCTATCTCTGGGATGAACCTTTATTGTTCAAAAGATGTGCAAACCAAATGATAAGGAGGTGTGTCCCGGAAAAAGAGCAACCGCAAATCCTTTTTCACTGTCATTTGTCCCTATATAGAGGCCATTTAGGCGGAATCAGAACCGCATCCAGATACTTCAATCAGGTTTTTATTGGCCATCCCTTTTTAAAGATTCTCTTCAATATGCTAAACAATGTGATAAATGTCAAAGGGAGGGTAACTTAACCAAACAAAATGAGATGCCCCTTAATCCCATATTAGAAGTTGAATTGTTTGATGTATGGGGCATTGATTTCACGGGACCTTTCCCCCTTCTTGTGGGAATAAATCTATATTGATGGCTGGTGATTATGTAAGCAAGTGGGTGGAAGCTGTTGCTTTACCCACTAATGATGCCAAGGTGGTTATAATTTTTTTAAAGAATTTTTTTTTGACAAGATATGAGACACCTCACTATATCATCAGTGATGGTGGAAAGCATTTCATTAACCGCCAATTTGAGAGTTTGTTGGAAAAATATGGAGTCAAACACAAAGTTGCAACTCTATATCATCCACAAACCAGTGGACTCATCGAAGTCTCTAACCGAGAGGTTAAGAGGATTCTGGAGAAGGTTGTCAAACCTTCTCAGAAAGACTGGTCTCTCAAATTAGATGAGGCATTATGGGCTAACAGAACAGCTTACAGAACACCTTTAGGATGTTCCCCCTATAGACTAATATTTGGCAAAGCATGCCACCTTCCTCTAGAGTTAGAACACAAAGCATATTGGGCAGTTTATGCTCTCAACATAGATGAGAAGGCAGCAGGAGAAAAGAGACTGCTACAGCTTGAAGAACTGGAAGAGTTCCGAGGGAACACGTATGAGAACCACAAGTTGTACAAAGAAAAGATGAAAAAGTGGCACGATAAAAGGATTAGGAACAGAGATCTAAAAATCGGCTAGAAAGTGTTACTATTCAAATCTAGGCTCAGGTTGTTTCCAAGAAAGCTCAAATCAAGATGGACTGGGCCATACCATATTGTAAATGATGCAGGAAATAGAGCTTTTGAAATTCAAGGAACTAAACATGGCCATTCTTTCAAAGTTAACGGGCACAAATTAAAGCTGTATACTGATGAGACTTTCAATGAAAAAGAGGAAAGTATCCTTCTTTTTGATTCTAATTGAGAAGTAACATGTCTAGCTAAAGACATTAAACTAAGTGCTGACTGGGAGGCAACCCCGTGATTTTCTTTGTTCTCTAGTAAGAACAAAGTTTTGGGGTGGTTAAACTTAACCACAAAGCTCCCAAAAATGGAGGGAACGTCTGATGTTCACCTCTAGTCCAATTAAAAGAAACACGTTCCGTTCCAGGAATGTGGTTTTGGGGTGTTCAATAACCACATGCACCCATATGTTTCTAAATTTTCATTTGTTTTCTTTTCCGTTCCCTAGTGTAAATTTAAACTCTTTTTGAATAGAAAAAAATCCTTTTTGTTCAAATTCTTTGGAACACACATTTCAGTTATAGTATTGTGGCTGTAAATTTTTTTTTAGATAACCAATGGCATGAAACATAAAGTCAATGAGTAATCATTCTTGTTCTTACTTTGAATGCTAGAAGTAGAGAAAATAGAAGTGAATTTAATATTCGGATTTTTGAAGGGTCCTGATCTGTGTGAACTAAAACTGGTGAGGAATGAAAAATGCCAAACACTTACTCATGAGAGCGTTCCTGAGCTGTAAATGATACTTCTGAACTTGCTTTGATGCTGTAAGTACTGCTGAAGAACAGGTGAACTCCACAAAAGAGGATCAAACACCAAACACTTACCCCACCACAGTCAAATAGACACTTCCATTTCCATTCATACCTAAGCACAACTACACATACTCATACACATCACCAGGTCAACTAAAAAGGGCAAGGAGCAAATCCAAAATGAGCAGAAAGGACAAAAGGATAGAAACAACAAAATGGGAACAACCATTCAAAAGAATTCAGAAGAAAATACTAGATAAGATTCCTCCAAAGGAAGAAAAGAAGGTACAAAAACAAAGAAAAAGTGTTCCCTCAAACAGAAAAGTCTAGCTCTCAACAGAAAGGTAAAAACGTTCCTTGACCCCAGACCTATGAACACTCCTTTCTAAACCCGTCCACAACCTTCTTTCTCAAAGATCCTTTGAAATGGAAGACACCTATACTTCTTAGGAAAGCATCATATAGGCAAGTTTGAAGAATCACGTCCAGGAATGGACAGAGAAACACCAAGCCCTTAGTGATATTGAGACAGAAGATCAGCAACCTTCACTTACCTTGGAACAAATTCTTTCTACTTGTCATCTATGGAGAGTAGTTCATTCTTTGAAAAGATCATGATTACTCATCGGTTCAGTTTCTGAAGTTTAGCTATTCTTTAAAATTGAGCAGCCTAAACTATTATTTCTGAGTTGTTTGAAGACAACCAACAGTTTAGTTTTGGGGTGTTTGATGGGACGAAAATCCGTGCCCATCTAAGCCAATTTTGATGGCAAAATACCATTCGTTCCATAATTTGATGAGCAACTTTAGCACTAAAAGCACATGTTTAATATCTTTATGACAAAAACACAGTGGGGAACAGATGGTGACGTAATCCTTTGGAAAATATATAAAAAGGGGAACGGATTGGGAACATTAAATGCACATGCTCCACTTATTCAATCTCTCTTACCACTTTGCAGGAAACGTTGAAAAGAAGTTTCCATAAAGCATAAGCGGTACAACAATCAAGCACGAAGAAACGTGTACAGCAGGGAATAAAGAGTTCTTATTGGCTAAGAGGAAAACAAGACATGGGGGACTGTAGAAGAAATGGCAAATCTCAACAATAAGTGTCCCATCCAGCAACTTGCAGCCTTCTGAGCATTGTTCACACCGTCTCTTTCATGCTGTCATGTAAACAACTACAAGGAAATTACAAGCTTTGCCATTTACACTTCTGCCTATAAATAGGACGTCCCAGCATGAAGAACATCATTGAATTCCTTAAGAAGAGATCACTTAGTTTATTTTGTAGTTTTTAGATTTCAGTTGTATAGTTTTAGCTTTAGTTAAGTTACAACAACCTCTCCCTTATTCTGTATCACCCACTTGAGACTCCTCATGAGCAACAACCATACTTCTCCATTTTTCATTTTATTGTAACCTAATTTATTTTTAGTTAAATATAAGTGTTATTTCTCTCCTTTTTCACTCATTCTCTCTAAACTGAATCTCGGGTCTATGGAATTTCAGTTTGGAATAATTATGTTCAAAGTAGTAGCCATGGGCTAAACTATCTGTGGAACGAAAAACTGTGAAGTTCTTAAAGAATTATTTTCAAAACTCTTTTACTAAAGCTTTTGTATTTCTCTGGTTAAGTGAGCTATATTCATTGTGTATCAATGGAAATTGAACACTTACTGAGAGAGGAACTTCCATCAGGGAGGGATTTCAGACAGCTTAACCAGAGGGGGAAAGCAGTGTTATGGAAATAACACTGCTGGTTGCCTTAGGAATAAGGGACCACCTCGTTCATTAAAAGGTCATGTGCCAAGTAACTATTGGAGTCAAGGGAGCCATAGGAATATGGAAACTTGTGAGCCATTTAGTCCATAAGCTGAGGAATCAGAGTTGGCAGTGAAGAGACTGGAACAAATATAAAAGTGTTAAGTCTTGAGTAAAGAAAATAGCTATTTAAGAATGGAACAGTGGATCTGTTCCTTGTGTTAAAACTGTTTTGAAAACATCCATACTATTATCTCTTAATCACTGTTATCACTGTTGTTATTTCTGCTTTATTCAATCTTGTATCTACAAATCTCCAATAAATATTGTTGTTCATTCTTTCATCAAGAAGGGTTTCATATATAACGACACAAGGAGCTGTTTGCTATCAGATTAAACCTACTATTCTTGAGTAACGTTGTCAAGAAAGTAGGTAACATTTGACCAAACAGGTCAATTACTAACTTTTCTTTTCATTTTCATTCTTTTTAAAATAGTTTAAGGCATTAATTAGAGTTCTATCCTCTTGGGAACGATAATCTGGGCACTAATAGTCCCACTTATTATTTGATTCGTGCACTTGCGCACTTGGGTTAAAGTTAAGAGAACGAATGTGTTTTCTCTTGCTGAACTAAGACAAAGGGACGTCCTTCATCATAATATTTTAAATAACCAACAAGTTCACACCCAAGAAAGTTTTTAGCGCTGTTGCCGCAAATAATTACACTAAATTTTGTCCTTATTACTATTTTAAGTACATACTCTGTGTATATCTCATTTATTATTTTTTTTGCCACATATTATGTTGTTCATACTATCAGTGTTTTATGGTTTATGAGTGAAGAGTCTGAAACAAATTCTCACCACTCCACTGAAATACCTGAGTTTTTCTTTGATCCCGAACCAGAACGTACCTTTCACAGGAGAAGAAGAGATCTCAGGGAAAATATTTTTGAAAACATGGCTGATCACAATAACAACAATGAAGATATCCCTCCTGAACAGAACTTCAGAGCTTTGGCTGCTCCTTTTAGGAACAGACCAGAAAGACGAGTAATCCTCCCTCCTGTAGCTCCCAATTTTGAACTAAAACCCATCATCTTTCACATGATCAGGGAAGCTAGAGTCTTCAATGGACTCCATGCAGAATATCCTTACACACACCTCACAAACTTTCAAGATTTATTTGATAATTTTAGAACTGAGGGTGTGACATAGGAGAGTATGAGAATAAGAGAACGAATGTGTTTTCTCTTGCTGAACTAAGACAAAGGAACGTCCTTCATCATAACATTTTAAATAACCAACAAGTTCACACGCAACAATGATAATTACCATTTTGCATTTTGGGAATTTACTGCTGAGTGGATAGATAACACATATTTTGTTACACTTATTTATTACTCTTGGTTGGTATTTTTATGATTTATTTGAATTAAATAAAGGTCTTTTGGGTCAAATTACAATTCTAGATTTTGATTGGGTTTAATTGATTTTCGTCATAATTTTCCAAATTTACACTACTTTCGTATTTCGACCATATCTCTCTCTATAGATGTCTGATTAACTTCATTCTTGTTGGGTTTTGCAGCTAACATATAGGGCTACAATCGCTATTTCAGCTACTGAAGCCCAATTGTGACGGGAAGATGGCCTAAAACTGAGCTCAAGATGACATTTTTTGTTGGAATTTCATTTTAACGTTTGGACTTGTAATTCACATTAGGACCGAATGTGTTTAGGGCCCAAGGCCATGTTTTATTGTTTTATTTTATTTTATTCAGTTTTTATTTTATGTGTGGGCCGAAGCGGTGAAACCCTAACCGTTCTGAATGACGAGTATTTAAGGGAGACTTTAGGAAACCCTTCGACAATCAGATTTTGGGAGTTTGACGACAGATAAGTTTTCTCTGAAATTCCAACTCAATTTTGTTCTTCTTCTTCATCTTCTGTTCTTATTCTTTTTAATTTTTAGTTATGTTTACCTTAGCCATGCGAGGCTAAGAACCTTTTAATCAACCTAAGGGTAACGGATTCCATGGATTAGTCTTGAGAATCTGCGCTTTATTTTAAATCAGTTTTGTTTCCCTTCCAAACTCAGATTGATATCGTGCGATCGTGGATATTCGATCTGAGGTTCGTGATTGCGATTATGGAAAGGGGTTAATCATCAGATTTGATGATTAGATTGATTGGCCCTATGATCTTAAATCAAACGGGCTGATACTCTGTGATTGCATGAGTAGAAGCATCGATTTGATCAAATGCTAAGCGATCGCTTAGAGAGGGTTGTCAATTGTAAATAAGGATTCTGATTCAATTGACAATCAATCACGATTCTGATATCTTTTTATCCGAGGAAAGATATCCATGGAACCCTAACCTTAGGTTGGTTAATTTTTAATTACGAATTTTTAATCCCAATTTTTATATTCCGCCTTTTAAATTATTAAATCGAAATCGAAAACCCCCCCTTTTATTTTCTGTTTTCAGCAGTGATCTTTACCAAAACAATTTCCTTGAGAGACGACTTAGGGTTTCCACTTTACTGCAAATTTTCTGAACCCTAAATAAAAATAATTTTTAATCTGGGTGAGTTCGACAGCTCGTGTCAGTGGATCACGTCCAATTTTGTGAAAATCGAAGTATACTATATTTTAGGAAAGTTGTAAAAATGATTTTTATGCTAAGTTAGTTTATGGGAACCACTTAGTAACTTAAAATAAATGTTGTATGATAATTAAGCAATTAGAATATTACTTCCGCGTTTAGATTTCAATTGCGATCATAGTTTGTATCAATACGTTTTACGGTTATTTTAATCGCATACGTAATAAAAAGAAAAAGTTTTTCCGTATTTTTAAATAAACTATTGTAATTGTAACTACGCTTAATATCATAATCAATGTTAACAACACAGGTGTACAATGGGCTGTTACATTTTATGGTATTATAGCAATTTACTAGGAAACTCTGATTATTGTATGACTGTGTTCTGTGCTATGTAGTTGTCTATAGATTATTTATGATTATTGTAAATGTGATTCCTCAGTGTAGGTCTTATTAGCTCATTCCTTTGTGTTACATGTACAGTTATCATGAGGAGAATTTCTAGCAACTATTTGGCACGTAATGCAGATCTGTCGTCGCCTAATCCGATTATTGCAGTTTTAAATGCTCTGCAGACGAAAATAACTGCAAATAGGACAATGACTGAAAACTTGATGAAATGTTGATTAAAGGGTAGAATTAGTGAAATCCCTGAAATTAAGGTCAAAATACAAAGGAAAGGTAAAACGGTAATTAGCCAAACACATAACCTTAGGAAGATAAAATTGAGTAGGAGGTCTCAAATGAGAAAACTAATCCTGGAAATGGATTCAGAACGAAAAATTGAGTGGTTAGGCAAGTTTTTGAGAATTTGGTGAATAGTATTTTTACCGGGTAAAAATATCACAGTACAGTTGCACCGTAAAGCGTGCCGAATGAATTTTGACCTCTGGGTTTGGATATAAGTTATAAATGATACATAGGTCTAGGAAATATGATTTTTGGTGAAAATTGATGGAGATTAGTGTGTTTGGGAAGCGTGCCCACGACGCACATAATAGCTTAAAGCTATGATTTATCCGAACGACTGGAAAACTCCGGATTCATCTGATCAAGGGCAATTAAAGGACAATGGTTAACTTTAAAAATTAGGGTTTCTAAATAGTTTATGAAATTATGGACTTTTAGTGGAATATGCGGAGATTTGAATTCGTTTGAAATCGCGTGAGGTGGCAGTGGGGCCCACCTCACTTAAGTGACTTATGCCACTTGTCCTCAATCACTATTCACTCTTCTTTGTCCCTTTTCTCTCTCTCAAAACCGTGCTTCTCCTCCCACTATAGCCATCTTTCCTTCAAATTTTCTTTCTCTCATAACTCACTCCATACTCACTCAAATCTAACAAAGTTTGTCACCAAAGTTGTTGGAAATCATCTTCAAAACACAACCATGGTATTATTGAGCCTTGAGACTCGCTAGATTGGGAGAAAAGATCCAAAAACAGCCGTGACCTTGGAGGAATTTTGAGGTTTTTGGAGTTGTGTGTTCAAGCCATTGCTTGGGTATCACTTGGAGGAGTCTTAGGCCAAGCTTGTGAGTAAGTTTCCACACTTTTGGTTGGTTAAATTGGTGGATCAATTTAATGGACCCTAGAGTTGATTTGTATGAATTGATGTAGTTAGAGAGCTCAAATTGAAATTGTGTATTAGATAAAAGTGGCTTAGAATGATGTTTTAGAGTGATTGATGTCATAAAAATTGTTGGAGAATTTGGATTATAACTTAGGAAAATTGGGTTGAAATGTCATGACTTTGTGAAATTGATGTGTTGAATGATTGTGTAATTGTGTTGTGGAATAATTGTATGAGTTAGTAGTAGGATTGTATGATGTGTGTAGTTGTTAAATTGAATTGGATACCCTTTGGTGTCAGGGCTTGATGAATTCGGCCTAGAGAAGGCATGGAGGATTGATGATGCAAAAAATTATGTAATGGATGTGTTGTGAACTTGTGGTGTTAAATGGTATTTGGATGAGTTGTGTGTTGAGTTGATCCATTGGAAATTAAAGAAAAAAATGCTTGGAGTGTGTGTGATGTGTATTCGAACCTAGAATGAAATAACTTGAAAAATGGTGTTGTGATGGTGTAAGATGGAAAATGGGGCTTGAAAGGGTGTTGTGATAACCTTGGAATGTCATTGGAAAATTAAAATAAAATTAAGAAAAATAAATTGTAAATTTGGCCTAATATGGCCGAGCCTAGCTTGTGGGGAGGATGAGATTTTGGTGCTTGTAATTTTGATAAATTGCACCATGTGTTGATGATCCTTGTATGATCACTGTAAGTTTCCTCCCACGGAAGTGAACGCAGAGCTTTGAGGTTGGTGGGTTTCCTTTGGTCCCTAACCAAAGGGATTTTAGTAAGTTATCTTGAACCTATGCATGAATAATTAGTAAGCTTGTATATATCTTGGTTGGTTGTAATTGAAATGGAAATGGCCTATGTGTAGGCATTTCTGGTGAACCAAGCTTGGTGATATTGTGATTGGGAGCTATCAAGCGAAGGAGATTATTCAGGTAATCCCTTGGTACTGGGGTTTGATCCTCGTGTGTGCTCCACCATGACCATTAAGGGTAGTGGTTGGAGGTGTTTGTTGGTAATATAGTATAACATGTTCATGCATTGTTTTATGTTTAGTGGTACATAGGATGTATTGAGTCTCTGGCAAGTAGACAGTTTGACTTCGGACGTTAAGGACTTCCATTGGATAGGTCTCCATGAGGGAGTTCCAGTTGACCTGGGGTCGTGGTGTGTCATCCGTAAAGGAGCACACTAGGAAGTCTCGGGTGTATATGGATGGAGGGCGCCTTGGTCGATGTTCTGGGAACACTTCCTTGGATGAGGACCCGTAGGCTATATGCCGAGGCCAATAGGCCGGATGTTACGTGGTATTGGCGTCGACCATTCCAGCTTCATCGTATTTTATTGCCTATGCTTTCCTACTTCACTAAATCCCTTGCTTTATCCCATTTTGGAATGTTGTATTATATTATTCATATGCATCAAAGTGAGCCATTGGGCGGACTAATCTTCAGAGCCTCTAGGTTAATGAGATATATGTGTATATCTCACCCCATTTTGGGGACTTTATTTCAGGTAGTAGCAACGAGGTTGGAGCGGCGGGCAAGAAGCCTGTAGGTTGAGCATGATAGCTTGTACTCATTTTGCATTTTGTGGCCATTTGGCCTAGGCTAGACTTAGGACATGAAAATTATGTTGAGCTAGGACTATTCATATTGTCATTTTGTTCATGTCATTTTTTGGCTAAGTCTAGTCATGATTTATCATGCTTTATTTGAGATTTATGGTGTTGTAATTAAACTTGTAAAATTGTAATATGTCCATTAGGGAAGACATAATTTGTATTATGGAGACTTTGTGTAATATGGAAGCATGTATATGATGAAAGGGCAATAGGCCTATTCTTGAGTATGATTAGTGCTTTATGTTTCAAGGATGCATGTACATGGATGTTGTGATTGAAATTAGTTAACTTTGAGAAAGTAAGCATGAATTCTGTATATTGATCAAATTGGATATAAATTATGAAGGGTTGTAAGAGCACCAAGGTATTGCTGGTCCTTGAGTGCCACCCATGTCTATTAGGTACCATTTGAGGATAGTTGTGCACTTTTATAAAAGTGGGATATATTGAAAAAACAAAGGAAACTCTAGCTAAATTTTTAGGAATTAGCAGATTTAGAGTGAACTTTGGGAGAGCATATCTCCCTCCACAAAAGTCCAATAGGGGCGTGCCATACACCATTGTAAAACTTGAGACGTCAGCTACGTTGTGTCAAAATTTGAGGTCCATTGGTGTTACACGAAGCCCTGTAGAAGCTAGAGAGCATGGACTTCTCAGAACGCCCCTGCACATGGGGCTGTCACTGGCAGTTTTTGGGAAATTTATTCATGTTTTGTTTCTTGTTCAAATTATGTGTATGATATGTGAAATTTAAGCTTTAGGTGTCTAGTTTACTATATAAGAATTTGAGAGTAATTGGTGGAGTGGATTTTCCAGAATCGTTGAGAGAGAATGGTTTGTTTGGAGCCCTTTTTGAGGTTGGCTGACAAATTTGCTTTTCCAACTTCAAACGGTGATAACCGTAGCAAACGAGAACTTTATGAATCATGTGATAGCTTCTTAGAAAGGTAATTAAGTCTAGAATAACATAATAAAATATGAGAGGTTCACGGCATGCGGATTTTCTGCAATGTCCAAAATACCGAACCATGTTCGGATAGGTAGAAAATGTAAAAGTGAGAATTAAGCTAAGTGGGTTTATGGGAACCCCTTAGTGATTTGAGAGGAGTGTTATATGATATCTAGGCATTTTATATTTTTATTTCACAAAGAGTTATCAGTTACAGTCCCAACTTTTATTTGTTACGCTTTATTGTTGTTTTAAATGCTCGCGTAATAAAAAGGAAAAAGTTTACTCGCATTTTTATAAATGAATTGCTGTGATTGTAACTACGCCTAATATCATAATCAATGTTAAAAATATCAGTATGTAATGGGCTGTTACACATATACACTAAAATCATCGATAAATACCTCCATACAGTCCTCTAAAAACTCAGAGATGCTTACCATGCAACGTTGTAAAGTACCTTGTGCATTGCAATGGCCAAAGGGCATCCTCCTATATGCATATGTGCCAAAGGGACATGTGAAGGTGGTCTTCTCCTGATCCTCAGGTGCAATATGAAATTGGAAGTAACCAGAATATCCATCCAAGAAACAGTAATGAGATTTACCAGCTAACCGCTCAAGCATCTGATCAATAAACGGCAAAGGGTAGCGATCCTTGCGAGTTGCTTGATTTAGTCTACGATAATCTATGCAGACTCTCCAACTATTCTGAGCTCTCGCCGGAACCAGTTCATTTTTCTGATTCGCCACTACAGTCACTCCAAACTTCTTGGGAACCACTTGAACGGAGCTGACCCACTGGCTATTTGAAATGGGATAAGTGATGCCAGCCTGTAAAAGCTTGGTATCTTTCTTCTTCACCACTTCTAGGATGGCGGGTTCAGGCACCTCTAGGGTTGCCTCACTGGTTAATCATCTTCTTCAAGCAAAATTCGGTGTATACACACACTAAAGTCCATCCAATTGCCTTTTTATTTTCTTTCAACAATGTCAAAATCTTTTCCTCCTGCTCAGGTAGAAGGTTCTTGGCCACTATCACAGGTAACTGCTCATTTTTCTCTAGATATGCATACTTTAGATGGTCAGGCAGAACCTTCAGTTCCAAATTAGGTGGCTACTCAGTGGATGAAAGAAATCTTGTGAGTGCAGGTTCTACGGAAAACACATTAACATCTATGCCTGCAATCAAATCCTCAAAAATAGAATCATGATCATCAATCATTTCAACAGGCAATTCAGAATTCATCATCAATGCAGAACCACTGTGCAAAATAGACTCAAAGTCAGGCTAATCATCATGATTAGAATTAGAAGTAGATACCAAATCATCATTCAATGCATGATTAAAATCAGAACAACACAAGGCTATTTCAGCATAAGCTGTACAGTCACTACTTTCGGTACAACCACATGAAAAATCAGAGTCAAGGAAGGATGAGAATTCTGGATATTTAACAATTAAATCAGCAGAGATATCTTAAACCACTTTATATATTACATCAATGCAGAAAACTGAATGTTCTTCCTTAGGATATTTCATGGCATCAAAAATATTAAAATTGACCATGCTATCACTAAATTCCACGGAAATAGTACCAACATGCACATCTATCTTAGTCCTAGAAGTTTTCATGAAAGGTCTACCAAGTATAATTGTACTACTAGGAGTCTCACCTTCTATCCCTAAGATATAGAAATCAGCTGGAAAAATCAGATTGTTCACCCTAACTAATATATCTTCAACTACACCGCACAGGTGAACACTACTCCTGTTGGCTAACTAAACAACAATACTAGTAGCCTGCAAGGAACTAAGACCAAGAGACTTATACACAGATTCAGGCATAACATTAATGGATGCTCCTAAGTCTAACATATAATCATGAAAAGCAAAATTTTCAATAATGCAATGAATAGTAAACATCCCAGGATCTTGGCATTACTTGGGCATGGGCTGGATGAGTGCTGACACATTCTGACTAACGCTAACTTGCTCATCTCCTTTCAGCCTCCTCTTGTTAGTGCACAACTCCTTCAGAAACTTGGCGTATCTTGAAATTTTCTGAATCGCATCCAAGAGTGGGATGTTTACCTCTATTTTTCTAAAGGTGTCAAGAATCTCTTTATCTTGAGATTTTGCCTCTTTCTTCTTAGACTGAGTGGCTCTTTGAGAGAAAGGCAAGGGAATGTGGATATCAGAAGTATAAGTGTTCTACTTCCTTGAACTAGTGTCACCTCCTTGAGATGACTCAACAGCAGATTAGTTTGGCTCTTCCAGTTGCTTGCGTGACCGTAGAGAAATAGCACTAACATTGTTGTTTCCCTTTGGATTTAGAATTTTCTGTGATGAAAGGGAGTCGCTGGAAGGTTGGGCCTGATTCATTGATGTCGCCAATTGCCCAATCTGTGTCTGCAAATTCTGGATTGTGGATTATGTCCTGTGTTGAAACTCCAGATTGCTGGTGGCCATCTGTTTCACTATGTCCTCCAAGGAAGGACCACTGCCACTATTTTGTTGCTGCATTGGTTGTTGTTGTTGCATCTATTGAGGAGAAACTTGCTAATTGTTGCTGCTGCTTCTGCTGATATGGAACATTTTGTTGATTCTGGTTCCATATGAGGTTGGGGTGATTCTTCCAGCCAGGATTGTATGTGTTGGAGAATGGATTATTCTGCTGCTGGAATTGTGGTTTCCCAGGAAAGACTGCAGCTACTGACTGGTCTGTAGGAATGGGGCCTTCTTTCAGAGAAGGGCAAGCATCAGTGGGGTGAAAAGGGTCACTGCATATGCCACATGGATTGCCGGAATATGAAGCAGAACTTTGGACTGTTTGGGTAATTTCCAACTGTCTCACCATGGTTTCTAATTCATCAAGTCTATTTTCAATTCTCTGATTGTCAGTACTTGATGCCATTGCTATTGGCTCTCGTTCCAAACTGTTGAGCATTTGCAGAATTGCAGCCATATTTGAGGTCAACGCCTTAGCTACATCATGTGTTTTGTCAACAAGAACTCCTCCACTGGCAGCATCAATCAGGTTCTTATCCATATATAGCAATCCCTCATAAAAGTAAACAATAAGCAGCTGTTCAGCAATTTGATGATATGGACAGCTTGCACACGACCTCTTGAACCGCTCCCAGTATTCATATAAGTTTTCTCCATTTGCTTGCCTTATTCCACGGATTTCCTTTTTGATTATAGTGGCCCTTGATGAAGGAAAATACTTCTCGAGGAATAGCCTAGACATATCATCCCAACATGCAATGGATGAGGGTGGTAGGTAGTACAGCTAATCCTTAGCTCCATCATCCAAGGAGAATGGAAAAGTCTGCAGCTTGATTTGCTCCGCATCAACTCCTTGTGGCCTCATGGTGTTACATACCACTTGGAACTCCTTGAGATGCTTATGGGGATCATCACCTGTAAGACCATGAAATTTGGGATGCAAATGGATCAATCCAGATTTGAGCTCAAAAGGCACAACAAGGTCAGGATAATGAATACATAAAGGTTGTTCATTGTTAACATTAGGGGAAGCCAATTGCTTAAGTGTTCAATTATCCATAAATTCAGAATCAAATAAATTACCAACTGAATATACACTATGTGAAGGACTCGAACAAACAGACTTAGACTCAATAGACTTAGATTCTAAGATATGCTCAAGGACAACACTACTGCAAGTCAACCTACGAACTCTACTAGTAGCATGCATTGATCTCTCTATCTCAGGGTCATATGAATATAAATCATCAACACTAGTAGTACTCCTAGTCATGCATCACAGGCGCAGGCATACAACAGTTAAATCACAAAACATACGATAGGACACAAAAATTATCGAAAACAACAAACATAAGCAAAAATTAATCTACGAAAAATATCAAATGACCTTAGAACGCTATGGGACCAACTCTCCTAAAGTCTAATCGATCCTACGGACTCAAAAATCAAATAAAATTTTTAAGAAAAATAAAATAGTAAACCAAGGAATTTGGCTAAAATTGGGCCTTCATCATGAAATGACTTTTTTCCGAGATGATCGCCTCCTTCATGTCACCAATTTTCGGATCAATTAGAGCAAAAGTGTAGAAATACCCGATACATCCTGAAACAACAAAGAAACACCAAAATAGGTTACTAAACGGCAGAATTTGGCAAAAATAAAGGTGACCTCACGCCCTTTTAGGGCATAATTTATGCTCAAAAGGTCAAATTCCTTTGGGAATAGAACTCTTGAAACCAATCACTTAGACAGAAGTCTGACCAATCGCCCAAAATTGCCCAAAAACGCGCACCGCAGTGCAGAGAAATCAATAATTGAGACAAGATGCAGAGTTCGATGCAGAAACAGAGGTGCAGATCAGAATGCAATAATGGATGCAGATCATAATGTAGAAAATATGCAGAAGGCGAATACAAAAATAGTGGTGCAAGAACATAGATGCAGAAATGCACACGAATGTAAAAAAAAGAAACATGACAGCAAGGCGAAACACAATGCAGAAAGATGAGAAAGATATAGAAAAACAAAACAGATGCAAACAAATAATATGCAAACAAAAATTCTAAACAGAAAATCGAAACAACAAACAGATAACCCAAAAGAAAAATTGCAGAAAATGATTTTTTTTAAAACAGAAAAATGAAAATTAAAAGAAGAAGAAACAGAAACATAAACATATAAAATCAAAATAAAAATTGTAGAAAATGAGAAATATTTTTTTTAACAGAAATAGAAAAAAAAACTAAAAGAAAAAGAAGAACAAGAAGAAACAGAACAAGAAAACAGAGAAATTAGAGAAAGAAATGGGAAAGAGAAAGATCGCTATTGACGTGCAGATTCCCCGGCAACGACGCTATAACACCTCGTAAATTCAAATGTGAATTTATATGATATAATGTGGGTTAAAAGGGAAAGATTAGTGAAAATCCTGAAATTGGGGTCAAAATGTGTACCAAGGGCAAAATGGTAATTTGCCATAAACGTAACCCGAAGTATGAAAATTTGAGTAGGAGATCTCAAATGATAAAAATAATGCTGGAAATGGATTCAGGACGAAAAATTGAGTGGTTAGGAAAGTTTCGAAGATTTTGATGAATAGTGATTTTCCCGGTGTAAAAATACTGCGGTATAATTGTACCGATAAGCGTGAAATTTTTATCATAATTTTTAGGAAACAAAAATATGTCATGAACCAGAAAAATATGTAGATTATGAATTTGTGGACGAAATTAGGTGATTGATTAAAGTTAAAACGTGTGTGGGACCCACCTATAACTTAAGTGACTTGAAAGTCACATTTTCGTCACACTCTCTCTCCTTCCCCTTTCTTCTTCCCCGTGAAATAGCCCTTCCCCATTGTTCTTCATGCAAGTTTTTGTCCAAAACTTGTCTCCCTCCTAAATCACTCATTTCTCCACAAAATCTAGCAAAGTTTGTGTTGAAACTTGATGGAAATCATCATCCAAACACATTGGTAGTAGTCTTAAGCCATGAAACCCACTCTTGTGAGATCCTTCCCAAAAGTTGCGCCCCTTTTGTATAGATTTGTGCTCATGGAGTTGTTGGATGCTCCAATGGTTTAGTATGAAGAGGAGGAGCCCTAGACCTATCTATTGAGTAAGTTTTAACACTTTTCATTGATTGATTCATGAGATTTATGATTTGTGCCCTAAAGTGAAATTGAATGATTTGTGTTGTTAGAGAGCTAAAATGGAAAAAAGTGTATTAGATGATAATGTCTTAGAATGATGTGTTGGAGCTAGAAATGCCATGAAATTTTTTGGTGAAAAAGATGATTTTATAACTTAGAAAAATTGATGTATCATGAAATGGTGAGTTAAGTTGTGTGATAATGGTGGGATGAGTGTTGTATAATGTGGTAGTATGATTATATAATGATGATTATGCAATAAAATTTATGGTGATATTGGATTTTGTAACTTAGTGAAATTAGTGGAAATTGATGAAAATGTGAAAAGTAAACATGCATTGTAAATGGTGTTTAAATGGATGTTAGGTTGGTATGATGTTGTGAAATTGGAATTGGAAGAATGTTGAATGTATTGAGTATGTGGTAAATTGGCCTATGATGAGGTATAAGGAACAATGAGTGTAAATAACCCTTTGGCTAAGTGATTCTAATTGATGATGAATTGTGTAAATGAGTGGTTGGCATGGAAATTGATTAATGATCATGTTGTTGATCATATAGGTTGCCTCCCATGGACGCTATGGAAGCGGATTAAGCTTGGAGCTTACGTATGGAGCATTGACTTCGGAGTTGAGGTAAACCTTTGGAACTCGGGTTTAGTCCCTTGTGTGCTCCACCACGTCTAATGGAAGGTTGTGGTTGGAATTTATGTTGTTGAACATTGTATGAATATGTATGTTCGTGCATTATTGCTTGATTGTGTGACATGCTTGGAGCATGTTGTGTGTAAATTGTTTGATCTCTGGACAGTGATGTGTGTTGGTTTGGACTTCCGCTGGATAATTCGCTGGGGATTCCAGTCGGGTTTTGCCGTGGGACCGACTCTGGGAGCGGTACCAGGATGATCCAAACATGGGACTTCCGCTGGATAGGGCTCATGAGGAGTTCCAGTTGGGTTTTTCCATGGGGTCGTCTCAACCATGGGAGAGGCACCAGGAAGATTCCGTGAGTTATACGATGGGGTCCTTGAATGTAATCCAGCTGTGGATGTTCTTGGATTGTGCCCAGTTGTTGTGATATTGTATGTCATGCATGTCATACCTTGTTATATGTTGCACATTGAGTGAGCCATGGGGTGGAGGGATCCTCTAGTACCCTTGGTTTACTGAGATATATTTGTATATCTCACCCCGCGTTTGGGGACATCATTTCAGGTTAGGTTGAGCCTGGAGGAGTGGAGCATGAGGTGCATATGCAGGGCATCGCATGTTAGAGGATTCAATTGGAGACATTTAGCATAGGATTTTATGTTTTGAATTGCGGCCATGAACTTGTGCATGTTGAAAATGCCATGCATTTGTAAATGTATAACTATACTTGATGTATATGTATCTTATGTGTGAGCATGGGATCTGTCCATAGCCACCTATGATGTCTTGGAAGTATGTAAATGTAATGTAAAGTGCTTTAAGCCGAATTTATGAATTGATTAATTGTATGACTAATAAAAGCATGAAATGGAACCTTGTTGATTGAAACACATTGAATATCATATCTGTAAATGGACTGTGATGGGTTGTAAGTGTCCCAAGGTGTTGTTGGTCCTTGTGTGTGCCACCCATGTGAATTTATATACCTATATGTGTTTTAGGTTGCATTAGCAAGAATGAAGATTGTTGTAAAAACAAAGGGAATTCTGGCCAATTTTCGGGAAATTGGCGTGTTTTTAGCAAACTTTGGGAGAACGTATCTCCCTCCACTGTGGTGCATTAGGGTTGAAACTTTCACCATTTTGATGATGGTGTCCCCCTCTATGTTGTGTCAAAATTTAGGGTTAATCGGAGTTAGAAATGGGGCGTAGAAGGTCGGGAACTCAGCCCCTGGTGTGGCCCCAGCACAAGTGCAGGAGGCTGATTTTGAAAAATGAGACAGAGGTGTGGCGCTGATTGGCGCCGTAATGGCGCCACCCGGCGCCGCTGTCAGGAAAATATTACGTTGTTTTTTTTAAAACACATATCTTGAGCTACAGTGCTCCGAATTGAGCGCGGTTTGAACCCACGTGAAGCTAAGGGAAAAATCTATAACATAATAAGAGATGAGAAGTATTTGAGGGACAATAAATTGTTGGAGGAAGCGAAATGGTTATGGCCTTTAGGGTTTTACAAAGGGAATGTATGTGATAAAGTGGTGATTAATTTAAGGGGTTTATGGGAACCCATTGACTCTAATAATAAGTGAAATAAATTATGTCAGTAGATGAAATAAGTCTTCCGTAATGTGTCACTGTTATGGTCACAACTTTTAGTTATTACGCTTAAACGTTTTTGAATGTTGCGTAATGAATGAAAAAAGTTTACCCGCATTTTATAAATGAACTGTTGTGATTGTAACTGCGCTTAATATCATAATTAATGATAACAACACCGGTGAACAACGGGCTATTACAGACGCCAAATTTGACGTGCACTGTCGAACCCACGTAAATTACCGAGCTTAGATTTGTAGTGATAGGGAAACTCGAATCGTCTCCTAAAGAACCTGCTAGAAATCAGAAACGCTCTGTAAAATATAATATACATGGGAAAAGGGATTTTGTTGTTTTGAAATTTTAATAAAAATAGAATTAAAATTTAGATTTAAAAATCAGAATTAAAAAGCAATCAACCTAAGGAATTAGGATTCATTAACTTATTTCGTCATTGGATTAAAAGATAAAATTATCAATTAGTGATTAACCCCAATTGAATTCGGAATCCTTAAATTCAATTGGAAACCCTATCTAGACTATCGCTTAGCATTTGGTTGAATATAGTATCTCAACTATGCGATCGCAATAGTTTTGATCTGTTCAACTTATGTTCATCGGGTAAATTAATCTGATCATTGAATCTAATGATCAATTTTCCCTTATAGAGTGCAATGACATTATCCAGTTTGAATGCCTACAATTGCATGATATTCAAACTGAATTGGGAAAAAATGAAACTGATTAAAAAAGTTAAAAACAGATCCTCTAAAATAAACTAATGAACCTTTAACCTTATATTGATTAAAGGTGTTTAGCCTAGCATCGCAAGGTTAAACATCGTTCAAAATAAAATAATAAAGAAGAAGAAGATGAAAATAAAAAAGTGCAGCATTTAGAGTTTCAAAGAAAAACTCAAAACAATCGTTCAACTCCAAAATCTGATTGCCGAAGGGTTTCCTAAAGTTTCCCCTTAAATAACCCACATTCAGAACGGGTTAGGGTTCCACTACTTCGGCCCATACAAAAAATAAAAACTTAATAAAATAAAATAAAACGTTAAAAAATGGCCTTGGGCCCTAAACACGTTGAGTTCTAATCTAATTTATAAGTCCAAACGTCAAAATAAAATTCCAGCAAAAACATGTCGTCTTGGGCTCAGGTTTCGACCATCTTTCCATCCGAATTGGGCTTCAGTAGCTGAAGTGAAGATTGTACCTCTTTCTGTTAGCTGCAAAATGCAACAAGAACGGAGTAAATCGGATATCTGTAGAGTGAGATATGGACAAAATACAAACGTAGTGTAAATCCGGAAATTTTGACAAAAATCAATTAAACCCAATTAAAATCTAGAATTCTGAGTTGACCCAAAAGACCTTTATTTAACTCAAATAAATTCCATAAACTTGTCTAATCACTCAATCTTTTTATTCTGAATCCATTTGTTTTCCCATTTGAGATCTTATACTAATATTTTACTGTTTAGGGTTACATGTTTGGCAATTTACCATTTTACCCTTTTTATGTATTCTGACTCCGAATTCAGGATTTTCACTAATTCTACCCTTTAATTCATTTTTTAAATATAATCATATGATTTAGAATTACGAGGTGTTATAATATTTAGCTATAGATATCTGAATATTCCATGATAATATCTAGATATCTCATGTTGTATATTTGGATATCTCATTTTAGCTTGAAACCTTCAAATACATGCATGTAAATATATATACAAAGGTGGAATAACTACCTTGTATTTCAAATTTATATCTACCCCCATTAGACTAATCAAAGAACTTGGCTGCATGTTGAGAGCTATGACTTCCTTAAGTAAACTTTAATTGAAGTTTAAGTTTATGTTATAATGTATGTGAGGATATAATTAACCAGGTATTACTCATACAATTATAGGCATGCTGTAAACAATAATATTATAATTAACCAGGTTAGCACGAGGTGTTGCAAATGAGAGTTGCTTATCCCAAAAAGTTACACCAAAACTTAACAGAGATTTGTTAAACATAAATTCTTATCGTTTAATCACATTAAAAATTAAAATAATTATAAAATTGAAGGAAACATTAAATGCTATATCGAGCAATGTTATTAGAACCGAACAGGTCATTGACCGGACCGAGGTACTGGGTCAATGGTTCAACCGGTGGGTCATGGTTGAACCACATAAACTGGATATATATATATATATATATATAAATTTATATTTTATACTTAATTATATAATAAATATTTTAATTGGTGCCATCTAAACAATAACTTGATGTAGTTTAGTGGTATTTGCTATGTTGTATAGCCTCAAGGGGTTTGAATCCCATTAGATGCAATTTTTAAATAATTGTCTTAGCTTAATAGTTATATAATAAATAAAGGGAAAAATATTTCCGCAGTTAATGCAAATATGTTATCTGTATTTATTCCCAAAACGATGTCATTTTAGTATTGAAATCATAAAAATTATAAATATAAAGACTATTATAACCCTGAAATGAATTAAAATTACAAAAATACCATGATTTCCGCCCCAAAACGACGTCGTATTGGGCTTATTGCAGATAACTTATCTGCAGTAACTGCAGAAAAAGCAAACTCATAAATAAATATATTAAATGGTGTATTGAAATGGCACTCCTCACTCCAATGTGCTGGGTTCAAATCCCGCTATTGCAAAAAATATTTTGTAACTAATTTTAAAGACTGATTTACCACCGGGTCGAATACTTAAGCGGTCCAATGAAATAAATATTAGTTATATAATAAATAAATATATTAAATGGTGCATTTTATTCACCCAGTGATGAAATAAATATTAGTTATATAATAAATAAATATATTAAATGGTGCATTTTATTCACCAAAAATACCCTGAAATGAATTAAAATTACAAAAGTACCATGATTTCCGCCTAAAACGATGTCGTATTGGACTTATTGTAGATAATTTATATGCAGTAACTGCAGAAAAAGCGAACTCATAAATAAATATATTAAATGGTGCATTTTATTCACCTAGTGATGGTTGCCTATAGGGTAATGAAATGGCATTCCTCACTCCAATGTGCTGGGTTCAAATCCAGCTATTGCAAAAAATATTTTGTAACTAATTTTAAAAACTGATTTACCACCGGGTCGAATACTTAAGCGGTCCAATGAAATAAATATTAGTTATATAATAAATAAATATATTAAATGGTGCATTTTAATGAAATAAATATTAGTTATATAATAAATAAATATATTAAATGGTGCATTTTATTCACCTAGTGATGGTTGCCTAGGGTAATGAAATGGCGGGCCAACCGATCGGGCCGATCCGGTTCTAAATGTAAGATTTATTACTAGTATTTTTTTTTGTAATAATATTACTAGTATTTTTACCTAAACTAATAGGTTTCACATGTATTCTTATTTAAATATTTGGGTGCTACATTTAATATTTTCAATTAAAAAATTCATTTAATGAATAATTTTGTCACATACTTAAATGAAAAAAATATTAAATATCTAATTATATATAAAATATTAAACAATTCTACTTTTATTTAATGTAACTTAAAATTTAATTCAATAGTGATAATAAATGCCCAAATACTTATATGTATTTAATTTCGAGTTTTTAAATTGAATGTGGTGACTATTTGTAACACATATTCATAACCGATGAGAATAATTAATTATATTTTAATTTATATATAATATATATATATATATATTAAATATAATTAATTATTCTCATCGATTATGAATATGTTCACATGTATTTTTATTTAAATATTTGGCTGCTACATTTAATATTTTCAATTAAAAAATTCATTTAATGAATAATTTTGTCACTTACTTAAATGAAAAAAATATTAAATATCTAATTATGTACAAAATATTAAACAATTCTACTTTTATTTAATGTAACTTACACTTTAATTCAATATTGATAATAAATGCCCAAATACTTATATTATTTAATTTCGAGTTTTTAAATTGAATGTGGTGACTATTTGTAATGCATATTCATAACCGACGAGAATAATTAATTATATTTTAATATATATATATATATATATATATATATATATTAAATTATAATTAATTATTCTCCTTGGTTATGAATATGTGTACAAGGTCTAAGGATCATTAATACTAAAGTTATTAAAAATACAATAAAATAAAATTGTTTAAAAAAGTGGAAAAGAAGAAATTTTGAGATTGGTATAATTTTTTACAATTTTTTAATATTTTTATATATTATATTCATAATATTATAGTCTTGCTATTAGTTTTATGTATTTATAATTTTTTTAATAGTTTTAAAAAATATCCAAAAAATTTAGTATAGCAATTTAACTTATAAAACTTTATTAAATTCAAATTTATTTCACTTGCTATTAGTAAATTATTGTTTTTCAAATCAACTGAATTGAAACAAAGAAAATGCTAATATATATATAACTTAATATATATATATATATGGGAAAAACATTTCTCAAGCAGCTTGAGATAATATTAATGAAGGGTGTTTATGTAATTTTAGGTGAATTAATGAAGGGTATTTCAGTAAAATGTATATGATATAAAATAAAATAACATTACAAAAACACCCTTCATTAATTCACCTAAAATTACATAAACACCATTCATTAATCAAAACGACGTATATAACTTAATATATATATATATATATATATATATATATATATATATATATATATATATATATATTAAACATTTCTCAAGCAGATTGAGATAAGTATCTCAATGCTAGCCCCAAAATTACGTCGTTTTGATTAATAAAGGGTGTTTATGTAATTTTAGGTGAATTAATAAAATTAAATAAAATTACAAAAACACCCTTTATTAATTCACCTAAAATTACATAAACACCCTTCATTAATCAAAACGACGTAGTTTTGGAGCTAATTTGTAAGTTATATATATATATATATATATATATATATATATATATATATATATATTAAGTTATCTCAATCTTGGTTGATAATGCCACTAATATCTTATAATTATAATTTGTAAGTTATGTGAATTATTAGATACAAGTGAATCAATGATTAAGAATGAGTATAAAATGGTTATATTTGCAATGGTGTAAGTTGATCTGCTTCATGCACACACACAAGTGTATATTGTAAGAACCCGAACCGTTAAATAGAGATTTTAGAAAGAAAAAAATTTGATAGCCGAGATTTTAGAAATTTAATAATAATTAAGTGAGAAGTATTAAATGAAGAATTTAATTATTTTAATTAATTTAAGTTAAAGTACATTTTGGAAATGGATCACATCCATGGTCATGTGAGAAGATCACAACCATACAAAGTTAAATCAATGGCTATGATTTTGTAACTACCTATTTTACTATTTTTTTCTCTCTTCTTTTATTACCATAGATCCACCTTTGTATGATTATGATTTCTCACTTTACCATGCATGTGATTTTTCGCATCAGAGGATCCGGATCCGTACATTTTTGAGAAAAAGGTCAATATTGAGCGTTTTGCGATAACAATGCAGTAAGCAATTTCTTTTCTAATAGAGTTAAAATTAAAACAAAATATTTATGTTAATATTAATAGAAAAATCTAATTATTTAAATTAAATAAATCTTCAATGAAAAGTGTTGATACTGCGAGTTTAGCAGTAAAATGTAAGAAGACAAAAAGTACCGGAAACTTAAAAGAAATTAATAGTGATTTTAGAAATTATTTAGTAATTTAATATGTAAGGTTTGATAATTAGAAGGAAATTCTAAATATTTAAATCATGTCACCTTTTGGTGAAAAATGAGAATACTGTGTATTTTGTGGTAAAGATGTGTACCGACGAAATTAGCCAAAAACTTAAAAATAAATTAATAATCATTATTTATAAATGTTAGTGAGTAAAAAATAGTAAGAGATGCCTACCTGACTGCTTCAAGAATCAATGATTGTCCCCATAAACTAACACGAGACTTTTTGATCTGCTTTGTCCTTACTCACATACTTCATGGAAAAACTTCCTAGAAGGTCACCCATCCCAAAATTGCTCCAAGTTAAACATGCTTAACTATGAAGTTCTTCCGTTCTGGGCTACCGAAAAGTGTATGCATCTTGTTAGTCTACCGAAAAGTTATCCCCAACTATATAGTTCTATACTTGTACAGTCTTTGGAATCCCTCTTTTTCGGGTGCGTATTTGATTCATTCATGTAGTCCTATGCTGGAAGCCTGCCAGGAGCTACTCATTGTCCGTGCCTCTTTGCACCTACGATCACTCATCGCCCTCGTCAGCTATCAGGATGTTATGTGCCCACCAGCTTTGGCCTGGTTTGTCCCCAAACCACACCATATTAGGAGAGAGGCCCTGCTTTGATACCACTTGTAATGGTCGACCGCTTCAAGAATCAATGACTTTCGCCACAAACTAACACGAGACTTTTTGACGTGCTTTATCCTCACTCACACACTTCCTGGGAAAACTTTCCACGAGGTCATCGATCCCATAATTGCTCCAAGTTAAGCACACTTAACTATGGAGTTCTTCCGTTCTGGGCTACCGAAAAGTAGATGCGTTTTATTAGTCTAGGTAGTACCAATTAATTCTTATAAGCTATCCCTAATTGTAGAATCCTATACTTGTACAGCCTTTGGAATCTGTCTCTTTCGGGTGTGTATTCGATTCATTCATGTACCTTTTCGCTAGAAGCCTACTAGGAGCCGCTCCTTGTCCGTCGTGCCTCTTTGCACCGGCGATCACTCCCCACCCTCGTCAGCCATCAAGATGTTACACCTATATTAAGATAAGAAAAGAGTTAATGTGAGAATTAAATGAGTTAATGCATATTAGAGTAGTGGTACCCACTTAAATGACAAAACACACTCTTTCTCTCTTTGTCATTGCATTTTCTCTTTTCTAAAATCCTAAAACACACCTCCACTACTCTCATGGCTGCCTTCTCCTATTCTCCATGAAATCTCATGTCTTTCTTCATAAAACCATGTCAAAACTCCACATTTCCTCACCTCTCTTCTACCCTATTGCATTAAACACTTGAAAGCTTGTGTCTTGAGGGAGAAAAACCCATTCTTGTAGTGTTTTAGTTTATGTTTTGTGAGGGTTGAAGGCTGACCTTCTTTATTGTGTTGATTGGATCCATTTACACACCCATTGAACCATTAGGAAGCCATCTATGTGGAAAAAGGACCAAGCTTTAGGAGTTCAAATTTTTGTGCCTTGTGTGACAAAGTTGTAGAGTGGATTAAATCAAAAAGCATTCTTGTTCTTTATTTTGAGTCTTGGGTATATGTTTCTACCTTTGATCTTTGAGTTTCTATGAAAAGAATGAATTTTAACATGTAAAAATCATGTCTTGAGTGTGTAAAGAAGAGACTTTTGGTAACCTAAGCTTTAGAGGTTGTTAATATGTTGGTAACATGTTGGAAGATGGGTTAGATAACGAAAAGGTCCAGTTGGAAGCTTTAGGACACCATTAAAATAAAAAATGTAGTTTTTATGCATTATGTCATGTGGTAATCGATTCTTTGCAACTGGAAATCTATTCCCTATTGTGGGAATCGATTACCAGTGGGGAGGAATTGATTCCCTCTTGGAAAATGACAACAGCGAACTAGTTTAATAATATCGCGATATCTCAAACTACAGAGATCCAAATTGAGTGAAATTTGGACCTATGTGTAGCTAACACATAGGCCTATAATCTTGTAACAAATTTTAGCCATTGGATAAGTAAATTAATTATAATTTAAGTTTGAAGTCGCAACTTGGTTGTTGGAAATTCAGTTTGTAGCAGCCACTTTGCGAAAGACTTTACCGGAGTTATACAACTCGAATTGAGACATATAATATGTTGTTGTAAAATTTGAGATGTCTAGTTTAATATAGTTAAATCTTAGAATTTTTGGTAGAGATATACAACAATAGTTTTAAAAACGATAAAGAGGGTTTAATGTTGAATATGACAATGGAGTGCATTTCTTTGAATTGTTCTCCAATGGAAGGAATCATGAACCCTTGTTAACGATTTAAGACCCTACAGAGATCAGTTTGGAACTTTGTAAAATATGTTTAAGTCATAACTTAAGTAACAAATACTTATGGCTTTGGAAAAAGCCTTATGTATTAGTAACGGAAGAGAGATAATGTCTTATTATATGTGATATACTAGAATATGTTTATTAATTATTTTTATACCTTGAAATAGGTTGTGATTTTGTGAGGGCCTATGATTGTGGTCTTTTGGATGCTGAGAGTTCATTAGAGTATGTTGCAGATAAAGATAAGCTTTTGGTTCTTAAGGTTAATCCATTGTTGTTCATCCAAACTCCAAGGGAGTTTGGTTTATGTGTATAGTATGTTTTTTGAAAATGATTTATGCACTGATATATCTAATATCTTTGGAAATGATTTATAGCATAATGTGTTGATATATATGTGGATATGATAGTTTGTCCTACATGCAGGCTAAATCCTTGGGTGTAGAGTATGGGGGGAATCCTCATATATTTTTTGTATGTGGCAAACATTTGTAATGCATACTTGTCTCTGGTCAGTAATTAGTGATATTGCATATGTTACATGCTATATATCTAGCATTATGCATTTTTTATTATGTTGAACTTATTATACTTATAAGTGAACTTGGGGCGGAATGATCGTTCAAGAACCCCAGTTTACTGAGATTTGTCAAAATCACACCCTGTTTAGGGAACATTTTTTAGTATTGAGATTATTGACATTGATGCATCTAAAGGAAAGAGGCTGGCGTAGAGATTCTAGCATGATATGAGACATGCATTGTTGTATTTGATATTCGCATGAGACATGATCATTAATTATCATTTTATGTATTTTTATATTTGATGTGAGCATAGGGATTGTCTATGTCATCATGTATATATTGAGTTTGTTTAATCTTGATGAAAAATGTGTATAATCATATACCTTGTGAGCAATCGTATTACTTTAGCCAATTGATGTTGTGACATATGAACTATGTTCTATGGAATTATTATTTAAAGTCTTGAAATGTCTTAGGTTGTGTATAATATATAAATGAAGTTCCATTAGGTGTTCTATGAACTTTATGGAGTATATAGACATGCATCGGAGGTTACTTAGCAAACACATGTTAGAATTTATAAGGAGTTAACCATGAAAGGAATTGAGAAAGAGGTATTGTAAGAACCCGCACCGTTAGATTAGGAATTTAAATGAGTAATTATGAATTTAGGAAATAATTTCATAATTGACCTTAAATAAATATGGTAAGGTCAGTATAATTATCACAAAGGATTAATAATGCTGGAAGTCGCTTTTTTCATGAAAAGTGCAGATATCGATTATGCTCCACGGTATAAGTGTATACCGATGAAGTATCCCTGATAATTATAATAAGTGTAGGAATATTTCTAGAATAATATATAGGACTAGTATAAAAATTTTGGAGTCGAAATAATGAGAACTGACGTCAGAATTGATACCGGCTACGTAAAAGTGCGTAGCGGCAAAGTGCTGCAAGAATTATAATAAAAATATGATAAATCCTAAAGTAATGGCTAGGCTCAGAATATGAAGTTTGGGATTAAAAATATTAGCGTGGATATTAATGCTAATACAGTAAGGTTAAACTTAATTAGACAATAAATATGAGGGCACATGTTCCTAGGTCAGATTCTATACATGTTGTGTGCCTCCATTTCTGAAGCCTTGTGCTCTCAAAGTTTGCCACCTCCATTTCTCTTCAAAACCTCCCCAAGTGATCACCTTTCCTTACTTTTCCTTCACCAATGCACCATTGATGAGTGAGAGCTAGCCTTGTGAGGAGGTGTGGATACACATTCTGAGTTTTAGCCTCCGTGTGGTGAGATTAATGAGCTGACTTCACTATTTTGATAGAATAGGAGCCTTTTCTTGGGTTGTGTTTCTTCAAGGAGCCATTTTGATTTTTAAAGGACCTTGCTTGATAGCTATTTTCATGGTCCTTGAAGTCAGAAACTTGGGAGCTACATAGAAAGCTCCAAGAGCACCCTTTTGTTCTGTTTTGATCTTTGGGATATGTTCTTGAACCTTTAATCATGAGTTTATTTGTTAAAGATCAAGTCTTGGAATGAAAAATGATAGGATTAAGTAACTAACGTGATCACTGGTCTAAATGGGTTTAAAGATGCATACTTTAACGTGTATAAGTGTTAAAATAGGAACATTTGAGTGATAACTTCGCGAAATGCAGAAATTGCATTCTGTCGCAAAATATCCTGATATGATATCTGTATATTGATATCGGATATGGATATCCGGATATGGGCTTGGTGATATCCGGATATGGATATCCGGATATGATATCTGGATAAAGCCCTGACATATATCCGGATATTCTGGGAATTTCGAATTGGTCACTGTTCTGTTCATACAGAATGGTATATTGGGTTTGGGAACCCATGATGGGTTAAGTTGGACCTCTGTAATAATTGAACTAAGTTAGAATCACGTAGATTAAGGGCTTTTGGCTTTGGGAGAAGTCTAATGGCATGAAACGTAAAAGGAAACATTGTCATTATGTCATAAAATATTAGGTTATGAATGCTGATATAATTACTGGTCTAAACAGATTGTGATTTCGCTGTTGTGGACCTTGGGCTGGTGTAGACCTTGATTGGGGATTGATTGCTTGCTAGGTAAGCTTTCGTGTCCTCGGTTTTGCCCATTATTGGTTCCACCATACCTCATGGAGGAATGTTTAATATGCATGATGTGTTTTCATGAAATGATGATTATTGAAATGCTATTGAACTGTTAAGTGCAAGTGCCTTATGATATGTATGTGGTGTTCCACCTAGACGGTAAGCCTGAGTATGTAGCGTCATACAAGATGGTGATTCTGTGGGTGGGGTGCAAGTAGCGTCTTGCACTGTAGGTTGTAGACGTATGTAATTCTTACATGTTATTCTCTAGCCAGTAGGATTCTGACACACATGACATGGTTATATGCTGCATTGTACAGATTTTGGAACTTATACTATTTTACTATTTTAGAACTTATATTGCACATGTAAGTGAGCTTGGGGTGGAGAGATCCTTGAGGACCCCTTGTCTTACTGAGATTTCTTTTTAGAGATCTTACCCCACGTTGGGGCACATTTTCAGGTTCAGGTACCTCGGGGGTTGATACCTCGAGCGGCAGGAGGTCGGAGTTGAGCTGATTGATGCATGCTTGCCGTTTATTTGGATTTACATAATTATGCCTGATTTTTATGTTATGGCTATTGTACTGAGACATATTGGTTGTACCGTTGATTTGGTGAGCATGGGGAGTGTCCATGCCACATTGATTATGCTTTGTTTATTTAGACTCTTGTTGTATAATGAATCAGAATTTTGTCCGGACTACGTGTTGTAGTTCCGTGACTAGATACACATTTATATATGAGGTATTCCAGTTAGTTAATTATTGCAATTTACATACAGGTATTTTGAAGAAGGATTAAGTAATTAACTTGGTTAATAATAATGACGTCATAATTGAAAGTAAAAGGTTAGCTTCCGCATTTAATTGAGTTGCGCTTAATACTGTAATATGATAACAAACCGGGTATGCACGGGGTGTTACATATAACACCTCTCATTTCTAAGTTTAAATATTAAAACATTAAATGAGAAATAAAGAGAAAGATTAGTGAAAATCCTGAATATAAGGTCAAAATACAAAGAAAGGGCAAAACGGTAAATTAGCCATGCACATAACCCTATGAAGGAAATTGAGTAGAAGGTCTCAAATGATAAAAATAACCCTGGAAATGGATTAAGAACGAAAAATTGAATGGATAGGCAAGTTTCAGAAAATTCAGTGAATAGTATTTTTACCGAGTAAAAAACAGCGGTACGATTGCACCGTAAAACGTGCCGATTGAGTTTTGAGCTCTAGGTTTTGAATACAAGTTATAAATGGTCTATAGAACTAGGAAATATGATTTCTGAAGAAAATTGATGGAAATTAGTAAGTTTGGGGAAGCGTGCCGACGGAGCGCGCAACAGCTTTAAACAACATTTTTTCCAAACGACTGGAAAACTCCAGATTCATCTGGTCAAGGGTAATTAAAGGACAATGGTTAATGTTAAAAGTTAGAGTTTCTAAATTGGTTGTGAATTTATGGATGTTTAGTCGAATCAGATGGAAATTTAAGTTAATTTGAAACTCGTGAGGTGGCGGTGGGTCCCACCCCACTTAATTGATAAGATGACAACTTGACAAGGGAACTATTCACCTTGCAGCCCCCCTGGACCATTTGGATTCCATTTTTCTTTTCTTGCTAACTTCATCGATTCTTAACCGAATCAGATGATTCTTGTCTTGGAATTTGTTGGAAATCACCTTCTAAACACATTGGTGGTATCCATTAGCCTTGAAGCCCTCTCATTGGTGAGATATAGGCAAAAATCAGTCACGAATTTCTTGGGAATTTTGGTGTTCATGGAGTTGTTCGGAGCTCCAATGGTTTAGGATGTCTTGGAGGAGCCTTGTGCCTAGCTTTTGAGTAAGTTTCCTTGCATTTCAATGGTTTAATCTTTGGATTTGTTTCATGAACCCTAAAGGGCAATTTGATGATTTATGATGTTAGAGAGATCAAATGGAAAAATGTGTATTAGATGACAATGTCTTCGAATGATGTGTTAGAGCTATAAATGCAATAAAAATTATTGATGAAAAATGTGATTTAACTTAGGAGAATTTGGAGAAATGTCATGACTTTGTGTTTTTGGATTGTGTTAGAAGTGTGTTGGGAGTTGTTGTGTAGTTGTATGATGTTATAATAGGATTGTATGAGGTGTCGAATAATGAAATTGGATTGAAAACCTATTGGGAATTGCCTTGGTGCAATTTGGCCATTTAGGGAAAAGTGAGGGATTTATGTTGAAAAAATATTTGGATGATGTGTTGTGTAGTTGTATGGTAATTAGATGGGTTGTGTGGTGGTTGGAAGGTTGGAAAACTAATGGAAAGAATACTTGGTAGTGTTGAGTGGTTAATTGGTCATAGAGCAAAATATTAGGCAAAACGACGTTTGAAAGACGTAAAATGAAAAATGGCACTTGATATGGCATTTTGGTGACCTAAGGATGCCTAAGAAGATGAGAAAGAAAATTTAGAAAAATAAAATGTAAATTTACACCTTGTTGGCCGAACCTACATAGTGTGCAGGGTGATTTTTGACGTTTTCATACTTTGATAGATTTGTCGTGTATTGATGATTCGTACATGGTTGTTGTAGGTTGTCGTACGTTGATTTGAACCCCGAACCGTGAGTTCGGTGGATTGCCCTTGGTCCTGGACCAAGTGGGATTGAGGTGAGTAATTGGAACTATGCTTGTGTAATTGATAACTTGCATGTGTTGTATGAATTTAAAGTAATTGGGAATGTCTTCTGTGTAGGCATTTCTGCTGTATAATGAGCTCGAAGAATATATTACTGGGAGCTAAGTGAAGAGGACTATATAGCTAACCTCTTAGTACTGGGGCTTGATCCCCTTGTGTGTTCCACCATGCCCGTTGAGGGTGATGGTAGGAAATGTATGTAAGTAATGTAGAATAACATGATCATGCATTTAGTATGTATGTTGGTACATAGGTACCGAGTCTCTGGCCAGTAGACAGTTTGCCTTCGGGCATTTCGGACTTCCACTGGATAGGTCTCCGAGGGGAGTTCCAGTTGACCTAGGGTCGTGGTATGTGATCCGGATAGGAGCACACTAGGAAGTCTCGGGTGTATACGGATAGGAGGGGTACCTTGGTTGGATGTTCTTGGAACAGGCCTTGGATGAGACTCGTAGGCTTATATGCCGAGCCATTAGGCAGGACGTTGTGTGTTATTGGTAGCGACCATTCCAGCTTCGTCGTATTTTGTATCCCTGTGTTCCCTAGTTTCTCTAAATCCCTTGCTATATCCCGTTTTTCAAGATGTTATTTTATATTATTTATATGCATCGAAATGAGCCATTGGATGGAGTATTCTCCAGAACCTCTGGGTTATTGAGATATATTCATATATCTCACCCCGTTTTGGGGGCTTTATTTCAGGAGTAGCAGTGGTGCAGAAGCGGCGGGCAAGAAGCCCGTAGGATGAGTCATTGTAGGACTTTATACATTTTTCGTTTTGATGGTCATTGGGCCTAGGCTAAACTTAGGGCATGAATATTGTATATGTTGATAGGATGAGATTTATGGTCATATTTGTTCATGCTATTTTTAGATACATGTAGTTTTTGACATTTGGAGAATTGTGAATTATGTTGTAATTTGGCTAATTGTAAATATTGTACTTGGATCTTGTGTAATGTGAATCATATGTAATATGATGGAAGGGAAATAGGCCTATTTTAGGATTAGGGTTATGTGTATGATTAGCAAATTCATGCAATTGGACTTTGATGATTGAAACGTAATAAGTATTAACAAATGAAGCAATGTGATACGTATTGTATACGTAAAATAAACTGTGATGGGTTGTAAGTGCCACAGGGCATTGTTGGTCCTTGTGTGTGGCACCCAATGATTATTAGGTATATTTGAGGTCTTAGAACAAATTGGCAAATCTGGGGATTTTTGTAAAAATAAAGGAAATTCTGGCGAATTTTCTATAAATTGGCAGATTTAGGCGAACTTCGGGAGAGCATATCTCCCTCCACAGAGGTCCGATAGGTACTTTCTATACGTTGTTTTGAAGGTTGAGGTGTCCTCTATCTTGTGATAAAATTTGGTGAAATTCTGGTTTGGAAGTCGGCCTGTAGAAGGAAGATAGTGCAGACTGCCCATTTGCTCACTGCACATGTGGCAGTTCTGGACCGGTTTTGGGAAAATGATTCCCACTTAGTTTCTTGGTCAAATTAAGTTTATTATATATAAAATTTAAGATTGGGGTGTCTAGTTTGTTGTATAAAAATTTGAGAGCAATTGGTTGATTTGATTTTCTGCAGTAAGTGAATTAGTGGGGGACGTTGGGAGCTATTTTGGGGTTGGGTGACAGCTTTGCTTGTCCAACTTCAAACGGCGATATCCGGAGAAAACGAGACCTAAATAACTCGTGTGATAGCTTCCTAAAAAGTTAATTGAGTGTAGAATAACATATCAAAACATGGGAGGTTCGCGACATGTGTATTTTCCACAAAGATTCAGAAACCGAACCATGTTCGGATAGGTAGAAAACGTAAAAGTGAGAAATTAGCTGAGTGGGTTTATGGGAACCCCTTTGTGACTTGAGAGAAGTAATATTAGATGTAAAAGTACTTTAATTAAGTATTCCATGAATAGTTCACAGTTACGGTCACAACTTTTAATTATTACGCTTTTATTGTGTCAAATGCTCGTGTAATAAACGGAAAAAGTTTACTCGCATTTTTATAAATGAATTATTGTGATTGTAACTGCGCTTAATATCATAATTAATGTTCACAATACCGATGTACAATGGGCTATTACATTACAGGTATGAAATTAAATGACTTAGCTAAAGGATCTGTAAGTATTATAAGTTAAGTATGAATGTAACTTTGGTAATTGGACATCAATTAAAATGTGGACTAGGATGTGATGCTTAAAAACATACTAAGTGGAAAGACTTAAAACGTTTAGTGGCTAAATAACATCATCGAATAATGATTAGATTTAGTTCTGTAAATGGCAATGTATAACGAAAAAGAAAAAGATTATTCATCATTAAGTAATACTAATTATAAATTAGTATGCTTAGCTTCCGCATTTACTTGATTAATTAGCCACGCTTAATACCATTCTATTCTAATGTTAACAAACCGGGTACACAAAGAGTGTTACACACATATACACACACTTTATTTTTTGGTCAATACCTCAACTACCCAAATTTCAAAAGCTATAATTACTCTCAATTAAAGCAGCTTGCATTTTCCACGCCAATATTTATTGTGAAACGGTTTCAACGAGAGCGGTTTTGCGCATTTACAGTAATAAGGAAAATTTGGAAAGTACTCCCATAGTAATATATTTAACAATTAAAATTAAATTAAAATTTATTAAATTGAGGCAATATTCTTAAAATATTTAAAAACTTCTCCATAATAAATACTGATAACTCTATTATAAATATCCCTTTTAGTGTGCATTTGTTACACCATATTATAATATCTAGATGACTTTCTTTGCTCTCTTATTTTTCTCTGTCATGGATACTTATGTATTGTTGAACTTCCTTCAAAATAGCCTTGATGCTGCAGTTCCTTTTCCATGGGAACGAGTGCTAGATCTTTCGGTAACTCTTCCATTATCTTTATCATATAATAGTTATGAATTATGTTTTATTATTATATATAGTTGAAATGGAATAAATTTATGTATTTTTTATTCAATTTCTTGTGCTTTTCCTGATGACAGAGTAGGCTGATTTACTATGTCCACATTGAGACTGGGTTCACAATATTTGACTTTAGGCCATTGGTCAATTTTGGAGGAGGCATTTTCTTGGATAACTCTTACTGGTCTGGAATCGATGATGAGACAGAGCACCACCAAATGGCAAGGGGTTTCCCAAATTCACAGGATCGTCCGATACTTATTCTCTTTCACAATATCACATACAACATCCTTTTTGGCGTTGTAGCATAACCTATGGCCGAATGCCCATTTGTGGGTTTGTTATTAGCTGGCTTCCATGATTTTATTGTAATTTAATAAAGAAGAATTGATGGAAGCTAGTTTTAGTGAGTCATTATCATCTTCTAAACCTAAATAATATAAATTTATTTTACCAAGGTTGATGAAATTTTCAGAGTTTTCTAAGAACAAATATTTATTTATGCTCATATTTATTTCATCTTTTACTAGAATTGACTCTAAACGGATGCTTTAGATTTTTTTTTTCCAAATTATAAAGTTATTTACGAAGTTATAACACTTGCGTTAATTGAATCATTATTTTTAAATAGTCTTAAAGGTTCATCTTCACATCAATCAATTGCATTATTGTGTCTAAGTGATCAAATTGTCTATATCTCCCTAACAAGGAGTGCATTAAAAAAATTATAACTGTTGATTGAAAAATCAAGAATGTAGATTGCACACAAACACACACACACACACACACACACACACACACACACACACACACACACACACACACACACACACACACACACACACACACACACACACACACACACACACAGTTGTTTTTCGTGCAACCAACGGTTAAGATTTATTAGGTAATATAAACTAATTAATTATTATGACCCAATAAATCTTAATCGTTAAATGCAGTAAAATCAATGGTTAAGATGTAGTGTAAGACTTGTTATTCTTATACCGGTGTAAGTTGATCCTATCCCATGTCATATATATATATATATATATATATGTATATATATATGTATATATATATATGTATATATATGTATATATATGTATATATATATATATATATATATATATATATATATATATATATATATATATATATATATGGCGTATATTAGGTTGCAACCAATGTATATATTGTCTTAGGCTTCCATCTAGAATCAAGCTCTCATTGGCTTTTCAGGGGTTGATGCAATATTTTATGTCGTCATCAAATCCTTTGTGGAACTAGTAATGCATTAACATGTCTTATTGTCCTTTCTTTTAAATAAAGGTGTCTTGTCCACTCCTTGAAACTCAATATGGATGACTTCATATAATATTAGAGATCTAGAGACATTAATAGTGGTTTATTTGTCATTTTTCCCTTAAATGACCTTCCTTCCTTGCTTCAACCTTTGTGATAAAAGGGGCCATCTGAATTTTTCTTTTTTGGTTAGGATAAAGACTCCTCGGGCCTATTCTTGGTTCTTTAAAAGTCCTCCAAGGTGATGAATTTTCAAAACATCACACGCAACTCGTCCATTGTTTGTGCTTTCTTCTTAGCCAAGCACGTGTCCTGGTTCACTCTAAACTCACTAGAGAGATACATCTAGACTGAAGAAGAAACATTCGACTATTATCTCATAACCTATATAGGATCACTCCATTCAACTAGAAGTTTGTTCTAATTGCTTATCCATCACAAAAGATGGTCAAACACTCCTTCATGGATCAAATTTAATGAAAATCATGGAAATAATATAAAAGATCATAGGCATAGTGAGATTTTCCCTCAAAGTATGCAAAAAGGACTCTCTAGGATCAAAATCTAATTTCACTTGTATTTATGTTTTATTTTATGTTTACATGCACAAATTAGGTCCTTATATGTGTTTAGATGAGAAACTAGTCATTGAAAGTCTTTAAAAAGCATTTAAGACAAAATTTAACTTTATAAGAAGCATTTACTCGGGTAAGCCACAATATTTACTCGAGTATATTATTCATCAACTTTTACTCGAGTAAATTACTAAGCTTATGAGATTAAATCTTCTACTCGGGTAAATCCCCTATTTTGGGTAAGGTAAATCTAGTGCAGAAACACCTATTTATGTAATCTTGGATCTAAATCATTCTCAAATGATTTTGTGTGTGTGCAACCTTATATATATGATTTAACTATGTAAAAATACTGCATTATAATTGTACCGATAGGAGTGAAATTTTTATGAGTATTTTGAGGAAATAAAAATATGTCATGAATCAGAAAAATATGTGGATAGTGAATTTGTGATTGGAATTGGGTGAGGGATTAAAGTTAAATCGCGTGTGGGACCCGCTCCCACCAAACCAACTTACTTTTTCCCCTTCCCCTCACGCTCTCTCTTTTCTCTCTCCCTCTTTTTCTTTTTTTTCTTCTTCCTTCGCGCAACAACCATGGGAGGAAGGGCAAGAAACTTTCTTTCCCTTTTTCCACACTTTTGAGCCGCCAAATCAATAAAGTTCCAACACCAAAGTTGTTTGTAGTGAGGTTGTGAGCATATTACCCTTCTTGAGAGAGTCATGAAAGTGGGTGTGTGATGAGATCATTTTCCACCTCTTGGGTGCGAATTTGTGGATCTTGGGAAGCATTGGTGAAGCTTTGGCTTGGGAGGATGCTTGATTATCACTCCTAGGAACATTTGCAAGCTATTAGTGGTAAGAATTCTTGATTTCCTTTAGTCCCTTATGTGCTCCACCACGCCTAGTGGAAGGTTGAGGTTGGAATTTGTGTTACAGAACATTGTATGAATACGTACGTTCATGCATTATTGCTTGATTGTGTGACATGCTTGGAGCATGTTGTGTGTATATTGTTTGATCTCTGGCCAGTAGATGTGTGTTAGTTTGGACTTCTGCTGGATAATTCTGTTGGGGATTCCAGTCGGGTTTTGCTATGGGACCGACTCTGGGAGCGATACCAGGATGATCCAAACGTTGAACTTCCGTTGATATTCCGCTGGGGATTCCGTCAGGTTTTGACGTGGGACCGACTCTGGGAGCGGTACCAGGATGATCCAAATGTGGGACTTCCGCTGGATAGGGCTCATGAGGAGTTCCAGTTGGGTTTTGCCATGGAGTCGTCTCAACCTTGGGAGAGGCACCAGGAAGATTCCGGGAGTTATACGATGGGGTCCAGAAACATAATCCAGTTGTGGATGTTTTTGGATTGTGCCCAGTTGTTGTGATATTGTATGTCTTGCATGTCATACTTTGTTATATGTTGCACATTGAGTGAGCCATGGGGTGGAGTGATCCTCTAGTACCCTTGGTTTACTGAGATATATTTGTATATCTCACCCCGCGTTTGGGGACATCATTTCAGGTTAGGCTGAGCCTGGAGGAGTGGAGCATGTGGTGCATATGGAGGGCATAGCATGTTAGAGGATACACTTAGCATAAGAACTTATGCTTTGAATTGAGGCCATGAACTTATGTGTAACACCCCGTGTATACCCGGAATATTAACATTACATCGTATTAAGCTGTGCTTAATTAAAACTGCGGAATATTCTTTTTCTTTTCAATTATAACGTCATTATCAATTACCAACTTGATTACTTAATCAATTTCATAAAAACAATGCCTGTATGTAAATTGTAAGACAACTAACTGAAATAGCTCTTAAAATAAAGATAAGTGTGTATCTAAAATCACGGATCTACATCACGTAATCCGGACAATATCCTGATACATTATTACAATATCGAATAAAACTAAGACATAACAAGTATATGTGGCATGGACAAACCCCATGCTCACCGAATAAACAACATAGTCAAACAAGTCTCAGCATAAAACTCCATAAACATAAATGAAGCTAACAACATAACAACAATAGGTGCAATCAGCATATAATCAGCACTATCTAGCTCAACTATGGCCTCCTGCCACCTGAGGCCTCAACATTTCCTGAACCTGAAATAAGAATCCCCAAACATGGGGTAAGATATCTAATCAAATAAATCTCAGTAAGACAAGGGGTCCTCAAGGATCTTCCACCCCAAGCTCACTTACATGTGCAATATAAGTTCTAAAAGCAGTAATCCAATATCAGTTCCAAAACTATGCAGTGCAACAGATATCTATGACATGTGTGTTTATTGTTATCTACTGGCCAGAGAAATGCAGGAATACGTCTATACCCACATGAGTACAAGGAACACCGCTTGCACCTCACCCACAGCCTCACCATCTTGTATGTACTACATACTCAGGCTTACCGTATAGGTGGATATCAAATTCATATCATAAAAGCACATTGCATGTAATAGCTCAACAACATTTCCAAAACATCAAAGCATGTAATACAGCATGCATAAACCACATCCCTATGGGACATGGTGGAACCACAACATGGCTAAACCGAGGACACGAAAGCTTACCTCTTAAGCTAGCTATCCAAGCCACAAGCTCAAAGTCCAGACACCGCAGTATTACAATCTGTTATGGACCATTAACATATCAATAAACATGCATCTTAAGCATTCAATAAAAAAACAACGCATTTATTTTACGTTTTACGTCTTAAGGCTTCTAAAAAAGCCACAAGCCCTTAATCACATGATTCTGACTTAGTCCATTAATTACAGAAGTTCAACTTCCTTAATCTAGGGTCCACAAACCCCCAATAGCCTGTTGTATGAACAGTAAAGCTACTGTTCTTCGAAATCCCTGAATATCTAGATATTCCTCGAAGCATATCCGGATATGCAATATCCGGATATCACACTGACCATATCCGGATATACAATATCCGGATATCCGGATCCCATATCCGGATATCAATATCCGGATATCTGCTCGACAAATATCCGGATATTTCACGACAGAATGTAGTTCTGCATTTTCGTGAAGATATCCATCCAAGGTCCAACTTTTAACACTTAACCACGTCCAAGGATTCATTTTTAAGCATATACAAGTTCACTTAGGTGTTAGTTACTTCATTTTAACCCTTTACATGCAAAGACACCACTTTTAAGCAAGTTAAACTCATGATCATGGTGAGGTAACTTACCCCAAGGCATAAAACAGGTATGGACAGAGATATGGAGCTCTCTATGAAGCTCCTAGATTCTGATTTTGTGGAAGAACGAAAATGGCACACCACTAAGATCCAACAAGCCCAAAGGTAGCTCCTTGAAGCCACACAAGCAAGAACAAAGCTCCAACCAATCCGAAGAAGGAAACTCAGCCCCAAACTCTCCCTCAAACAGCAATACACTCAGAACACAAGACCACAACCTCCTTACAATGCACTCACCCAAGTGTTTCCATGGTAAAAGAGGAAGAAATCAAGCAAAAGGTGGCAACTTGGTGGTTTAACAAAGGGAGAAGAGCAAGAACAGAATGGAGGCTGATCACAGCTCTAAAACTCATGCAGGAAACAGTTTTCTAGGGCAATGTGACCTTAGTATGGGTATTTATAGCCAAGTGGCCACTACACGCGCAGTATTAGCCTTAAAGCTACGCAAAAGATCTTGATCCCAAACTTTGGAATCTTAACCTACTCATTTTTCTAAGATTTATCATATTTTTCTTTTATTTTTCGGAGTACCTTTCTGGTACGCACTTTTCCATAGCCAGTATCAGTTCTGGCATCAGATCACAATATTTTAACTTGAAATTCGTTTTACTAGTCCTATGTAATATTCTAGTAATTACCATGCACTTATTATAATTTTTCGGGATATTTTTTCGTTACGCATTTATACCGACAAGCAGAACCGGTATCTGCACTTTTCTTCCGAAAAGCGACTTTCTGCATTATTACCCACTTACTATAATTAATTAAGCCACATAATAATTATTATGGTCGATTATGGAATCATTTCCTAATTTATCACAATTAATCAATTAAATTCCTTAATTGGCGATGCGGTTTCTTACATTCACCCCACCTTTTTAAGGATTTTGTCCTCAAAATCAGAAACATACCTGTCACGAAAGTCGGGGTACTGCCGGAGAAGCTCGTCCTCTCGCTCCCACGTACACTCTTCAGGAGTGCGTCCAGTCCACTGCACTTTAACCATTGGAATGGTCTTGTTCCTCAGCTATTTCTCGCCACGATCGAGAATTCTAAGTGGTCCAACGGGAGTCTTTAAGTTCTCCCGAACTTCCACATCATCAGGTTGGACCACGTGCGAAGGATCTGCCACGTACTTCCGAAGCTAAGACACGTGAAACATGTCGTGGATGATGGCTAACTTCGGAGGCAAGGCTAACCGATAGGCAACAGGTCATACTCTACCAAGAATCTGGTATGGCCCAATAAACCGCGGGCTCAGCTTCCTCACTCCGAGTGCTCATCCAACACCAGTGACAGGTGAAAGTCTCACAAACACATGATCACCCTCACTGAATTCCAGGGGTCGATGCTTGACATCATAGTAGCTCTTTTGACGATTCTGCGCCTGCTTCAACTTTTCACGGATCATCAGGATCTGCTGGGTGGTATCTTGAACAAAGTCCAAGCCAAAAAGTTCTTTGTCCCCAACCTCAGACCAACAAGTAGGAGTCCGACACCTCCTACCATACAGTGCTTCGTAGGGCGCCATGCCCAGGCTAGCATGAAAGCTATTGTTGTAAGAAAGCTCCACCAACAGAAGGTACCTATCCCATGCCGAGCCCTGCTCCAACGTGCAAGCTCGCAACATGTCCTTCAAGGTCTGGATGGTCCTCTCAGTTTGTCCATCAGTCTGAGGGTGGTAGGCGGTACTCAATCTCAACTGTGTACCAAAAGCCTCCTGCAGCGCCTCCCAAAACCGAGATGTGAACTTCGGGTCCCTATCACTAATGATACTCTCGGGCACCCCGTGAAGCCTCACAATCTCACGAACAAAAAGCTTGGCCAACTGCTCCGTGGAAAAGCTCACCTTCACTGGAAGAAAATGGGCAGACTTCGTCAGCCTGTCCACAATAACCCAGATAGAGTCACAACCCGCCTGAGTCTTAGGCAATCCCACCACGAAATCCATGGAAATACTTTCCCATTTCCACTGTGGTACTTCAAGAGGTTGAAGCTTACTAGACGGCTTCTGGTGTTCAATCTTCACCTTCTGACAAACCAAACACTTGGACACGAAAACCACAACATCTTTCTTCATGCCCGGCCACCAGAAGTTCTTCTTCAGGTTTTGATACATCTTTGTAGCACTAGGGTGGATAGAAAAATGGCCCTTATGGGCCTCAGCCATGACCTCTTCGGTCAACGGACCTCGAGGAACCACGATCCTCTGCTGAAATAACAATAGTCCATCCTCATTCCAAGATACACCATCTTAATTCTTCACATAGTCCAAACACTCTCTCTGAACTTATGCCTCTTTGATCTTTTCTATCAGCTCATTCACAACATCGGCTGCTTCTATTTCGAGAATTGCACTCTCACC
>JAVKPL010015167.1:0-96516 GCA_032173675.1 Gastrolobium villosum | reverse complement strand
TCACATTTGCCGTTTCAGGGATATATTTGAATTAAACTCTAACCATGGAACTGAATTAAGGACACGAGTACGGATACTGAAATTCCAATGTACTAACTTCTAATTTCCATGAGTACTAGAGATGTTAAACTTGTTCATTTATTCTGTAGCTATAGTCTAATATTTTTCAAAACTCAAATGTAACCTAGTCTACCCTTTTACAACGTACTCAGCAAAACCAGGACACCTAGCAGTCACAAATATAGCTTATTTCTATCCCATAGGTACATACATATCATGTTAGATGGTGCCTGCTTCGTTCAGCTCGTCAAAACACCCCGCGGAAACTTCCTCGAGCTTTCCTGCTGTCCTAGGTACCTCGGATGTAATTGACTCCACAGATCAGAGGATCCATTAATCATGATATGACTTTCCAATCATAGATACACATTACAATTTCAAATGGTTACTATGTAATCCACCAACATAGACTATGCTTTCATAATTCAAGTGCACAATAACCTGTTAGCATATGGGTGTCCTAGAGACAATCTTTTGATTAAATAAAGGACACTAGATGTAGAACTTTATTTGTCGCAAATAAATGTAAGCACTATTTATTCAGTTTCATATTGTGTCTCGATATTACTGTTAATATTATATGAATGAACTGGATAAACCCCTTGGAATAGAACAGGTATCTCTTGAGTATCTGTGATGAGATCACGATCATGAGGATTCAAGGATATTGCATGTCTATTCCTAATTATATGTTCCTAGTCTAGAGACACTGAGTTTGGGGATCAGTGATCTCGAGTAAAGAATAGTACGACTATCTACTTGTATATGGATACAAGGTAAAGACCTCATGAGCTGCAGATATGGAGATATCTTAGCTAAAGTCGTGGGTGGACCTATAAGAGTATAGCTAGCACTGAACAGACCCAAAAGAGACTCTATGAGGAAATCTCACAGATAGTGTCATTAGAGTAATCTCTTTATGTTTGGGTGTGTCTTTCCTTAGACCAGAAGTTATTACCTAGACTGTGTTCTTGAAGGCATGTTTTGATTGTATACCTCGTCTGCCCGAAACATGGAGACTCATAGGTATACTGTTGGGCGTGTCCTTAAAGGGCACAGGGCTAGGGTAATAAGCTGAAGGAATTCGTCAAATCTCTGTGAGAGATTAGGTTATCTGTAAACCGGAGAAATCAGGATAACATTTACAGGGACTCGGGAATCTATGCATAGTAAAAGAGATCATGAGATGATCTGCCTTTAGAGTCAGTAAATTGAAGATTCCCTATTTCGAATAAAGCTTACCCTAAACCGCAGGGGTTGATACATTTCCTTACCCTAGGTTAATGGGAAGATAACCGAGACAAAGGGAAATACATACGGTAACCAAATATGTGCAATAGGATGATCAAGTCATTAATCTGACTAGTTCTGGGGCAACAAAGCATTGCTAGTGCTCTGTGTTGTCATTAATTGGGTTGTGGGCTTGTTGGGCCCAAGCCCAGTTATGTCAGTAGCTAAGTTGGACCTAATGGGTCACACACTAACACCTTGTAGTTATGATGGACTAGCTTTAAAGGTATTGGACCTAATAATGTTATTAGCCCAAGAAGCTGTTTGGAAGCCCACCTAAATGGGTGGGTGGTGCATGGAGTTTAGTAATGGGCTTGGATAGTCCAAGCCATTACTAATTAATTTAATTAGTTAAATTAATAATCAAATATTTGAATTTCGAATTTTGAATTTGAAATTTGAATTTAGAATTTGAATTTCGAAATTCGAATTTTGAATTTGAAATTTGAAATTTGAAATTTGAATTTTAAAATTTGAATTTGAATTTGAATTTTGAAATTCGAATTTTGAATTTGAATTTTGAAATTTTGAATTTTGAATTTTGAATTTTGAATTTGAATGTTTGAACGTTTGAATTCAAGTGTTTGAATTCGAATTTGAATTGGTTTTGAAAAGTTGTTTCATAACAAAAGGATAAGACAGGATCTTATTGGAGCATATTCCTTGGATGAAGAAGCATCTTTGGAGGCTCTCCCTAGTAGAGCTGTCAAAAAGCCCCTTAGCCCTAAGGCCAGCCCATTAGGCCCCACAAATAGCCCTGTTAAATTTAGCCCTCTTTGCTAAAGGGCCACTTTTATCCTAACCCATTGAAGCCCTCTCATTTTGAGGGCTAGGTTGGGGTTGGCCCAAGGGCCACATGTATTTCATTTTTTTCACTTTGAGAAAAAAAAAAAAAAAGAGACAAGAAACAATCTTCATTGTTCGTTCTCACGCAGAGTCACAAATTGAAATGAACCCTAAAATCAAAACCCCTAATTTGCATTCGAGAATCGCATGAAACTTCACCAAGATCGATATAATCACACAAAACATAGACTCTCGCAGATAATCCATCATAGAAGAGGGGGAATCCTAAAATGGGTATTCTAAGATTTTGGGGTGCAAAGAAGAAGAATCCTGAGTTGTAAAAACACAGAGAAATCCTTTCAGAATTCGAACTCTGTGATTAGGTATTGCTACTCTCCTTCTGCCTTTTGGATTTTGATTTTCGATTAAGTCTTTTGGTGCCTTGAACAATTATTGTTCACTTCTCACGCCACTCAAGCATGGCTATTTTTACTGTATCTTTTTCTTTTTTAATATATGGATCCTCAAACAGCGTTAGAGCTTGTCAAGCACGGTGTCACTCTTCTCTTCCTCGATGTTCCTCAGTACACCCTAGTCGCCATCGATACTCAGGTTAACAATTTTCCTTTTTCTTTTTTGAAAAAAAAATTGAAAAACATCGACTTGAAATTTCAAACGTTATAGAATAATAAAAAATCCCTTGTCATGTGATAAATTGTAGATTAACGAAAGGACATAATGCAATTGATTAAGTTTTAAGTTTTAAATGTAGAGGTTATGTCCATGCCCTTTTATTATTCTTGTGGATTATCAAGTTATTGTTGTTGTTTTTTAAATTTTTACTATCTTGGTATCTGAAAATTGAGTGAAACTCTGAATTTTGTAGGGTAAACAAATTTCGTAGGGTAAATATAGATAACATGTAGAGGTTATGTCCATGCCAAGTTTGTGTCTTTAGTTAATTGTGTTTTGATAATATGAATGGATGAGTAATAGTTCTTAATTTTTGATTTTGAAATCAGTATGAAGCATTGGCTTGGCTGTGTCTTTAGTTTTGCAATAGTATTCACTTGTTTTCGAACTCAACATTGGCAAATCCTTTTAGTGAAGTAGTGTTATGAACGGCATATCTATTTCTAAATTCCCATCAACTTGCTGCAAAGAGTAATCTTAAGGCTGTAACTTTGGAGCTTGGTGGGAAATCCCCTTTTATTGTATGCGAAGATGCTGATATAGATCAGGCTGTTGAGCTAGCACACTTTGCATTGTATTTGCACACCCTACGATGTGTTGAAATTTAATTTTTATTTAGAAGAATGGGAACAACAAGGATCAAACTCCAGGTCACATAGTCATCGGAATACCACGTCATGAACCAACTTTTTTAAAAGCTCAAGCTATTATGTGGAAGCAAATAAATGATTTTCTGCCAGCTTTGCAAGAGTGTTGTAATGAGATATGTCTTGACTGTACTGAGATATATCTTGGTTTTGTAATGTTAGCAAAGGTTGAGGTTGATCAAACTGATGCTGCATTTCCATTAGAGGATAACCATGTAGCCTGCATTTCTATATATTATTATTCCTTAATAATTAGTTTATAGTTGTTTGTGTGTTTGTGCATTAAGCTTCAATATTTAGCTTACTGAAAGTTCCCAAGTAAAGATTGAGTACGGAAAGTTTGTTATAATATGCAAAGGTTTGGAAAAAATGGTGCAGAATATTTTTTAATGTGGCCCGTGGGCTGGCCCTAACCCGTTGGGTTATATGAATTTTTGATCCGTGCGGGCTGGTTAATATGTGGGCTGTTTGGCCCTGTGGGCTTTTTGGCCCTGGCCCACGCGGGCTAGGGCCTAACGGGCCGGGGTGGCCCGTTTTGACAGCTCTACTCCCTAGGCTGTTTGGTGCGCCACTTTTAAGTGATAAGAGTGTTATCTTATCACTTAAAACAAACCTCCATTCAGATTTGGTGGTTGAGGGAATCAGTGGGTAAGTTGATTCAAATTTTGAATGCAACTGCTCAATGTATTTGGACCCTTTACAGGGCTGAATTATGCGCATGAAAACTATATACTATATGATAGTTTATGAATTTAAGTTTAAATTAATTTGAATTTAAATTCATGTGGATAAGATTGGAGGTTGTTGGCAAAGTTTGTTTTGCAACAGCTCCACCTTATCACACTGTTTCATGCACAACTTTCAAAGAAATTTGAAAGTTTGTTTTTCATTTTGAATGAATGAATTCCCTCCTCCTCTCCAAAGGGTGCGCATAAATAGACATGTTCCTCACCTTAGGTTTCATTGGAAAACCAAGCCAACTCTCCTCCTCTATGCACCATTCTGTAGGGTAGCTCAGTACACCTTTCCAAACAGGATACCTAGCCTCCACCCTCACCACTTGTGCGCATAGCAAGCCTCATTGTGGTGTTCATCTGGTGGCTTTCAAGAAAGAGTTCTTGCATCATAGACGAACGGTGGTGTGGATCACCATTAGAGGGTTTGAACCCTTCAAGCCTGACATCTCATCTCCCTGACTGATCAGGCCAAAACAAGGTAACATCATGCTGTCTTAAAGCATGAATCTATGAGTGCATGTATGTTCCGCAGTAAAATTTTTGTTTTACACCTTACATGCATCGGCCTTCAAAGGCCAGTTTACTTTCATAACCACCTTTAACATCCTAGTTACAGTTAAATATCCCTTTACATTAATAAATTAAAAATACAGCCACTGACAAAACCATACTTTTCACATCAAATTTGGTTCGAATACTCTTCAAAGCACATGCCACACATTAAATTCATTTTCCAATAGAGAAGAGGGTTCATAAAATCAAATACCCAAAACAAAAGGATTAATACTTCAGGCTCTCAACATAAAAGGGTTTTCATGAATCAGACTAAAACAGAACTCACAGTTTAATTCCAGTTTTCAAGATAAAGTAAAATTCACAAAATCAAGTGCCCAAAACAGAAAGATTAACCCAACTGGATTCACAAAAATAAAAGAGTTTTCATGTAGTAATTAGATTATATCAGAATCCATATATTCATATCATGAACACATATAATTTATTGAGCACAGCACCCAAACCGATTTAACTAAGCATCACTACTATGGAGTTTGCATCCTAGACGGGTAAAACAATTCAAGTAATTCACAGACTCAAATTCGGACATACTACTAAAAATCCAGCTTCAACTACTTCTCTTTAATGGCTATTCCTCATAAGCTGATACCCAAAACAAATAATACATTTTCATAATTTCAATTTATCAAATCGAAGACTCCTTATTCAATTTCTATTCTGACACATCAATACCAAAATAAAAGTTTTCATGTATCCTATTTCTCAAACAGAAACACTCACTCTTAATACAACTTAAACACAAACTCATTACTACGTACAATCATACGGTACTACTAGATTTGGTTCACTTGTTCCAATTATTCAAGTCATTTACTAGATTAAATTCCCACATAAATTTCAAACATAGGTAGCAAAACCACCAATCAAAACTTTTTCATGAATAGATTCTCGGTGTTTGACAGTTTGATACTATCGTGTTACCGAAGAATGTGTTGGCCAAACCTATTCCCAGAATAGCTGGAGTATCATCTCATCACACACCGGGAATCGTCAAATTCCATACTTTATTATTTATTCATTATTCAGACATTAATCAATTGCAATCTACCACACCTCAGACTTCTCTCATGAAGAGGTTGTCGTGTCTTATAGATACTAATTCTACTTTCGTCATGCCAAGCAACGGGCGGATCCTACTCACTGCCTGGTATACGCGACAGTAGACTCAATATTGAGGCACAATTCCCAGTTCAGGATAGAATCTCAAATAATCAATTATACAATTAGACAATTCAAACATTTCAATTCAACTGCAACACAGTACAATCAGACAACTCTTGCGCAATTTAGTAACAGCAACCATTCAATTCAAATATTTCCTTACAGTGTATAAATCGAAAAAATTGAACATGACATATAATAAAACAATACACAGCACACAACAACCCTGTAACATCCCACGTATGTAGGAATAAAATATATTGCTATGAGGCTTGTAGTCCTTATGTTGAATTTGAGTATGTGCATTGCTTGCTTTGATTTTTAGTTGCGTAGTATTTGTATGAATTATATTGTGTTAGGGAATTATTAATTAAAATATTAGGTGAGAATTGTTTTGGGCTGGTCATAATATACCTTAGAGATGTAGAGTGTGGGCTTAGCATTTGGGTTAGTGTTTTTTTGGGCCTTAGGTGGTGTGGGCCGAAATCTTGGGGCTTTGGGTTAACACCCATGGATCAGCCCAACCACATTATAACTTAACCTAATGTTGCCCTAATTCCACACTAAAGATCTTCCTAGTCAGCCCCTTTGAGACACCCCTTCAAGCTAAGCAAACCCTAATCCCCCCTTTTGTGTGCGCCTTGAACCCCCCTAAAAGCTGCTCCTTGCTGCTCTTACCAAAGAGAGTCAGATCTGTCCCTCTGTTCCATATCCCATGCGCATAGAGAGTGGAGAAAGGGAGCTGGTTGCTTGCTGCAACCTCCTACCTATGCAGCTTTATCTTACAACATCTGCATCTTCAGGGCATGCATCCAATTAGGGATCTGAAGTCAGCCTGCATGTCACTCCTTTGGGCAGAATTTTCTGCCACCAATTGCTTCATCTTGGACGCCTAAGAGAGAAGGGTTATGCAAGGTAAACCAATTCTTCATTCTGCCTATTTTATGCGCATATACTAGAAAATAGGGTTTTTGCGACGGCCATTTTCCGTCGCAAATCTGGGAAATTCCGTCGCAAACACCATTTGCGACGGAATTTGCGACTGAAAAAAATCGTCTATAAAAACCTCATCGCAAATGAATTTTGAGACGGAATTTTCATGTTATGAGTTCCGTCGCAAATTGCGACCAAAAAAATCCATCGCAAAACACTTATTTTTCATCGCAAACTGCTGACATGAATACTGAGAATACCATCGCAAATTGCAACGGAGTTTCCGTTGAAAAATTGTTCGTCTCAAAGTAAATCGGGACAGAACCCATCGCAAAGTTTGCGATGGAAATATATTACAACTCCGTCGCAAATTTGCGATGGAAATTTTGAAAATTTCATCGCAAAATGTGGATGTAATGAAAATCCCGTCGCAAGTAAGCATAAGATTTGCGACGGAAATGTATTATAATACCGTCGCACAATAAAAATCTGCGATGGATTAGTGAATACCGTCGCAATAATCTACAGTATTTGCGATGGAATTTGCATGAATTTCCGTCGCAAAATTAAAAAAAAAAAAATTAAATTAATTTAATTTACTTTTAAACCTGTAAAGAATACAGCCATAACAAAATACTTATGTTTCATTGAAATGAAATAACTAACAAATTATAATCCCATACAAACAAACACTATAATCTCATACAAACTAACAAATTATAATCTCATACAAACAAACACTATAATCTCATACAAACCAACACACCATAATCCCATACAAACCAACACTATAATCTCATACAATTAGAAAAATGTATTAATAAAGATAGTCATAAACAAAAGTTTCGAATACATCATGAGGTATGGGTGTGGGATGAGGATGGGGATGGGGATGAGGATGGGGATGAAGAGTCTATAGTCTTCTTATTCTTCATCATCTTTTTCTGCTTCTTCTTCTCTTTCTTCTTCTCCATTTTGTTCAGTAATTTCTGCAACAATTTATCCGTCTTTTTCTGTTTCTCCTTTTGTTGCCTTAGCTCGGTGTCCATTTTATCCCTTTCCTGCCTTAGCTCGGCATCCATTTTTTCCCTTAGATCCTTTTGCTGCTGCAATTCGGCGTCCATTTTTTCCCTTTGCTCCTTTTGCTGCTGTAATTCTGCCTCCAATTTAGCAGTCATTGCTCGCATTCTGGCGAGCTCATCTGCAATAATAACAACATATTCTTATGTTAATTATTTTGTACTTAATTTAAATGGACTAGGTAGTGAAATTTTGAACAATTAACTATAAATGCCTTTACCTTCGGAAACACTTGGAAGTTGTCTAGAGGGGCGCTTGGTTCTCTTGAAGCTGCTAGCAGATGCTCCTAGGCCAAAAATTCTTCCTTTTTTATTAAATGGCTCAGTCGCCTTAATGAAGAGTTCATTGCTATCAACCTGAGAGGAGGCGGTTCCATCATCTGTCACCTGTGTTTGTGTCTCCTCTTGGAGCTTTTCGAATCCCACCTACATGCCAGAAAAAAAACAAAATATTAATAAACATTAAGTGAATTAAACGCTAATAAATCAAACAAAAATTAAGTAACTAATAACTCACCGCTATTTGTTTGGATGTGTTGTTAATCCACCGTCGAGTCCCTCCTTCAGACTCTTGTGTGTGGGTCCTCTGAAATGTAGCAAACTCAACCTGATCTGGGGGCACCTCCCCAGAAGCTTGCTACAAAAAAACAGTGGTACAAAAAATTAATTACAAGTGCAAAATATAGAATACCGAGATAAAAAATAATGCACACTTACAATTCTTCTCTTATGCTCTGAGTATGAAATGCAGCCGCCAGCATAAGTGCCTTCTTCCATGTGCGCCCTATTTTGCTTGTTTCGGGCGGACCTCGCCTTAAAGTCCTCATCTACGGCCCAATTTTCCAATAATTGACGCTTAGCTTCAGAATTGCACCAAGAGTTATCACCCTTGTCATGCCTCAAATTGTGCATTTTGTTAGCATACCATTTTCCAACCTTATATTTGAAAGCGGCTATCAAATCGGCACGGTGTTCGGGCAACCAACTGAAGTTATGCTGTAAATTTTTCAAGAGACAAGCGATTAGTGCACATTATCGTGTACGAGATTAATTTAAAATGCGTGTTGATAAAAATGGTAAGTAACCAGAATATTGGCAAACTTACCAAGAAAGAATCACGCCAAGCTTCTTTTTGGTTGACTGGAACATCTTTCCAAAAACCCCATGTGTGGGTGTAGTTTCGAAAAATCATATTATTCAGGTATTCGGTTGGTTCTTTATATGGGTAGAACCTGATAATAAAAAAGTCAAAATATTAGCATACAAACAAGTTGATTAACATGTTGATTAATCAAATTAAAACACATCCAGGGTTCATCAAGTTGCTTCTAATTATGTGGACAGTCCTGAACTCAGATGAGTCACATTCTACTTTCCCAAGTTACCACTTTTAAACTTGCATGCACTAAAACTAGGACTATCCAAAAGAGAAGTGACAAGAGAGCAGAATACAAATTTTACCCCTAGAAGACACATGCACGGCTGACCAGTGGAGGGAAAAGAAGACTTAAGATTCGACTTACCTCCTTGGGAGTACTCAAAATCATCCATCGGTCCAAAGGGGGTAATAGCCAAGGAAAATGAACTGCACTCTAAAGCTCCTAATACTCCAAGGTCCCAGATTCTAATACATGCAACAGAGAACAGTTCCATTAAACCGAGTGAGGTGTGAATGAACAAGGAAATGATGGGTACCTTACCTTGTTGCTAAGTGTGGTTCGGCCAATAGCAAAGATGAGATACCCTTTTACTTTATTAAGAATTTTATTTGACAATCAAGAAGGATACATGCAGCACCAAAATATTTCACCAAATCAATCCACAAAATACTCTAAAATCATCTTCTCAGCAGAAGACAAATACCTTTGTGTAAACTGCTAGGTTAACATCTTTTATTACACCGTCAGCTTCAACTCTAAAATAGTGATCTTTCACATACGTTGCTTTGACTTCTAAAACAGGAGATCCATTTTCTTCTGTCTGGAAGTATACAATATCATCTTGAGTCAAACTCTTTAAAGATTTTGTGGCACAATAAAACAGGGGAAAAAAAATTAATAACAACAACTATTTCATATGGTATCCTAAGATGTTACCTCAATCAGGTATCTCCCGTCAGATCTTCACATTATAAAAGAGAGGAACGAAGGCGGCAAGGAACGAAGGCAAGGAACGAAGGCAAGGAACTTAAGAGGAACGAAGGCGGCAAGGAACGAAGGCAAGGAACGAAAAGGAACTTAGGGCAGAGGGAGAGAAGAGCGGAAGTGACTTGTTAATGGGTTTTAATGCATATACAAAGGAAACAATTTCAAAGACAGAGTGTGGGTTCCGCAAAATGGGCTTTTGCTTTGCTGACTGTAATCATGTGAGCTTTCTCTTTCAATTAAGTATTGTTTGTTTGCAAAGAAGAAGATGAAAAGGATGGGAATCCCAATAGAAAAAGAAATGGGTTAAAAAGAGTGGAGAGAGATACATAATAGGTTTGACCACTTCAATCCCTATGGCATATATGGAAATTGGAAAGCTTTTAGGACCCTAAACACTGCCCACCTAATAAATTGATCCGATTTGTTAAATCCCAATAAATTTAATTAACTAATCCATAAACATATCTGCCAGTAAAAAAGATATAAATTTTATGGGAAATATTATTCTTATGCAACATAAGATAAAAAATTTTACTACACACCAATTGATTTTCGTGTAGTTTAATTTTCAAAATTTTATTTTTTTATAAATGAGTGGGCCCCACCCATGATTATCTCTATGGTAGGAGAGAACTACTCTCCTAAAACATAAGATTAATAAAACCCAAATTTTATTATTGTGCAATAAGTATTATTTATAGTCATGTAAGTTTTAAAATTTATTGCCTATTTTGGTTGCTGAAACGTTTTTCCAGCACACCCGCTCACATTTGATTTATTCTTCTTGGAATTTCCAATGTATTAATGGCAAATAAAAGAAGGAATTAAAAATTTTCAAATAAAAGAATAGAGTCAATATCTGATAATAACTTCCAAAGAACAAAAACGTTAAAAATTGTTAGAAGAAAATACTTTTTATATAAAAACGTTACAAAATTACTTTATATTACTTAATGCATATTACATTAAATGAAATAGAATAAAATTATAATTGTTTCACTTTTAGGTATTTTAAATGATTTAATAAATACTTTTTCGTAAATATAAATATTATTATTTTTAGAAGAAAAAATTAATTAATCCTAGTAGGTATAATTAATAATTAGTGGTTCTGTTCCTTTTAACGACTTTTAAAATTCCATTAGTTTCTATAATAATGGGTTAGAAATCAAAGAACTCTATAAAATAGTAATTCATTTGTATTTCTTCTACCTTAATAGAGATCATTATATACAAAGTCCAAGAGTTACAAATCAGACATAAATCACGGCTACAAATCAGACATAAATCAAGGAAAAATTACATTTGATCAAAAAATTAAAACTCCTAAAATCTCTCCACATAATCCCTACAATCACTTCATGTAACGGATTCCCTTTAATTGCTACATAAAATGGTCAATCAAATCAGAAATTAAATGTTTCCAATTATAAAAAATATACAACTCAACAGAATGTCCAACGTCATCTTCAGCCAAGTAAATAGTTGTAGCAAACACCACTTATCTTTTAACTCATCTCGCTCTTGCAAACATCACTTATCTTTTTACCGTGTGAATTTTGAGATGGTGTCCAAAGAGCACAGATAAGGAAGGCTAAACATAAATATTTAGTCATTTAAAAGTTAAGACATTTTATTATATCATATCATTCATGATATTGGATTATGGAGAAAATACTTGTAGAAAATAAAGAAGAATGCCTTACCTTCCTCTGAGAAATTACATAAGTATATATCTTAGTGATTCCAAATCATCCAATTAGCTTTGCTCTACAACAAAGCTACAAAAAAAAGAAAAATATTACATGTTCATACAATAGAAGAACAACTTGAGAATATAAGAAGATAAATAGACAAATAAGAGAAGAAACATGTGCGCAAAACATTTAAGGGTATAATTTGTTTTATCCGCAGCTTTAATTTTTATACAATAAACTGCTCCGGTTATCACTATTTGAAATTTGAAAAAATAGTTTATCAAAAAAGGAATTTTTTTTTTTAGAAAATGTGCAATTTCAATATATATTCGAAAGCCATCGCAAATCCCGTCGCAGTTTGCGATGGAAACAGATTCCATTGCAAAAAAGAGAGGCATTTTTCCATTTCAAAATTTGAAAAAATTCGCGTACTCAATATATTCCTGAAAGCCATCCGAAATTCCGTCGCCGATTGCGATGGAAACGGATTCCATCGCAAAAAGGAGAGGCATTTTTTAATTTTGAAATTTGAAAACTGCGCGTTTCAATATATATATATATATATATATATATATATATATATATATATATATATATATATTCGAAAGCCATCGCAAATTCCGTCGCATGTATTTAATCAATTTACCCATTTTCTAGTATAGGAAATTGATTGCAAAACCCGTTGCAATTTGTGATGGAAACGAATTCCATCGCAAAAAAGAGAGACATTTTTAAATTTTAAAAACAAAAAAACGTAACTACAATATTTATCATAAAGCCATTGCGAAATCCGTCGCAGATTGCGATGGAAACAGATTCCATCGCAAAAAGAGAGGCATATTTAAATTTTGAAATTTGGAATTATGCCCAATTTCAATATATATCTGAAAGTCATCGCAATTTCCGTCGCAGATATCCAATTAATTTTCCCATTTTCTACTGTATAAAATCCGTTGCAAAAACCGTCGTAGTTTGCGATGGAAACGATTTCCATTGCAAAATACAGAGGCATTCATAAATTTGAAAAAAATGTGCAATTACAATATGTATTCGAAAGCCGTTACGAAATCCATCGCAAGCTATAACCATATTTACCTTCGCAAAATCCATCTCAATCTGCGACGGGTTTATTCGAACTTCGGTCGAAAATTTACTTTCCCAAGATTTGCAATGGATATACCCGTCGTAAAATATTCCATTGCAAAAAGCCGTCGCAATTTATTCAAATTTGCCATGGAATATGTTTCCATCACAATTTGAGACGGTGTTTATGACGATAATGCGACGGTATTTGCGACTGCTTTGTTAAGACGGTACTTTAGCTCCGTTTCCGTCGCAATTACTTCTCCGTCGCAAAGTTCGTTGCAATTTTCGGTGGTTATTTTCCCATCGCAATATCCATCGCAATTTGTGACGAATAATTTTCCATCGCAAATTTCCGTCGCAATTTATGAATTTTCTAGTAGTGATAGTAGTGAGACCAAGCTGGAAAAATTAATCCTTCTCCCCATTTCTTTCCATAGCCGAATGTGTTGGACCTCCTAGAAGAAAGAGATAAAAAAATTCAAAACCAGGTTCTGATCTCCTCCTTCACACAAAAACCGTGGATCCCCTCAAGAACCACCATTAACATCCAACCTTCATCTCTTTTCCTTGATCCAGCCGAAGCTGCAACCCTTGGAGATCTGAACAGCAGCACCGTTTTCTTTCCCCTTGTGCGCACCATCCTCGCTGAAGTAGCTGTGTTGCTGCTCCTTGGTTCTGTTCGGTTCCTTTGTGTGTGGCCAAGAGGTAGGCACAAAAATCCCTTTTCTTTTCCCTTCTGTTGAACCTAGAAGCATGCTTAGGAAGTATTATTTTTTTTAGCTTTTGTATGTGTTCTATTCTGCCGTTTTTATCCTTAGATCTTAGATTAAGTATATAAAGAAATTGAACCTTGAAATGTTCTTTTTATAAGATTAGATGGGGCTGTGTTAGTGTTTCATAAATTGTTCAGAATGTAATTTTAGAAGGCTGTATGTTTGGACTCCCTTAGTAGCGCCTCTTATGATGTAGTTTGGGTTTTGGAATATTTTTCTTATGATTTGTCTTGATGAAAAACTGAATCTGTATTTGTAAAATTGAATCCGAGTCTAGCCCTGTTCTGAATTAAATTCTGCATGTTTTTAGGCTGTCCTCCTCACACCCTTGTCTTGTTAAATTAATCCAAACTTATGTCTTAAGCCTTTTGTACTTAAACCTTTTCTGTTTCAGCCTAGGTGTGTTCTTTGTTCCATTTAATTTATTTAGACAGCATGATATTAGGCCTTTGCGTACCTTGTGTAGAAAGGAAGAAATTGCATTATTGAGAATCATTTTTGTGCTAAAAACCGGTTCTATTTGGGCTTGTTTAATGTCACTGTTTAGCATGGTTAAGAGTATTTTTGGGTGTCATGATATGTTGGGAAGGGACCTAGGATGGCCGAATGGGGAATGGAGTTTCTAGGCTTGGAAAAACTTGTTGGTAGTCTTAGGAATTGGTTGTGATGTATTTTTGATTTGTGGTACTTGTATATTAGGTGCTTAAGACTCTTGAAACCTTGGAAATCCGCTGCTGCCCCGGTAAAATCCGTGTGACATTTGAGGTAAGTGTGGTGACATTACCTTCTTGATTGCTAGTGGGAGCACGAGGTTTGACCGTAGCTCCATACTTTGGTATCATGTGTAAAGAAATCTGTTTGTCTTGGAATCTTGAATATCTTGATTTTATATATGCTGTAGCCTTGAGTTTTATATGCTAAATCTTGAATATTATCTAGACATACATGTGCATTCATGAGATTTTTATCTTGTATGCTGTGTGTGACACAAGACATAGCATCCATGCATAAATTCCATGTTGCAATAATAATTATTTTCGAAAACTATGCATACGTTTGAGCACGCATCATGTAGGCATCCCTTTGGTACCAGGGTCTTGGGACACTTGGCTTCAGTCCGCTTAGGATACAGTTGGAACCCTCCAAGGAGCCATTAAGGGAGGCCCTTCCACTGTCTTGTTTAGTACGCGCATGACGATGCGAATTACGTACTCTTGGCGTTATATACGCATCTTGATTAGCTTCTTGGCAGCATATGTATACATATACTTTAGCTTGTTTATGTTTATGATTCTGTATCTAGCAAATGCTTTTGCATTCTGGTTTTGTCATCACTTTACTGGGATATTTTTCTCACCCCTTTGGGGCTGCTGTTTTGATAAAATGGCAGGAGGGCGGAAGAGCATATGAAGACTTGGTTTGAAAGACTTTAGCCATGCTTATTGTCGTATTGTGTTGTTGGTTGAATCTTAATGATTCTGATTTATTTGGATGACTGTATTAAATTATGGATTTGATTTCTTGTTGGATTTTAGTCTTTGATGTCCCTTTAGTAATTTGGAGAATTCTGAAATGTCTTGGTAAAAACTCAATTTTGAGCTGCCAATTGAGGGATGTGAAAATGGGAAAACTGATTTTTTTTAGTGTCTAAAATGTGGTCGTTCCGGGGCTACGGACCTTCAAATGAGACATAATTTGTATGCACGCGAAGCCCCAGGAATGTACTTTCAGATTACACAGGTTTTATGTTCAAAAAATATCTGTATGAATTTTAATGATTTTCGCAAGACTGCTGGTTTTCCAGAAAATTGACAGAATTCGCAAGTATCTTGCGGGTTCGATTCCGTGGGGCTATACACCTCCGAATCGCGTATAATTTATATGAACGCGATGCCCCGGATGTCTAGTTTTTCAGTAGCTTTGAATATTTTTTACGCTGCTAAATCCGATTTTATACAGATTTTATAAGGCAGCAAGGTTTTCAGAAAAGTATAGAAAATTCAGCAAATGGTTTATCCTTGAAATTTTCTATGGTTGATAAATGATTTCATTTTACTTAAGTTATTTATATGAGAACCAAATCTGAACGTTTTAAAGTGTCAAATTTTAAATGTTATTCGATAAATATTTTTTTTATACCGCTGCGACTTTAATACAATTTAGCAAACAACCCTCTTGGATGCATACAAGAGTGGGTGTTACAAACCCGAATACATTCAATAAAACTAACGACAAGTTAAATCCCTACCATACAGCCTGACACTTCAGATAACCCAGCACTACATTACACATTCCTCAAGGATTAAAACTGCTCCAAGTAATAAAATTCAAACGGCTTTAAGTAAACAATGCCACCAAGTGATTTCAGTATATCTCAATTATACTAATCTTCACAATTTAACAACATAATTCAGCTCGTGCAAATCATGATTCAAACAGTCCAGTAATTTACTCCTACCATTCAGCAACAAAACAAACAGTTCAACAGCTAATTTCAAACAGTAACGACCAAACAAACATATACAATTAGAAATCAATGCAGCAGTCACACACAAACACCTTGAATTAAAACTGCTCTGATACCATTTAGTGGGACACCCTCCCCTGTACACGTCCAAGGGAGTTTTCTGCTAAGCGGATTAGAGTCATAGCGGATTTGAATTAAATACAAAACTGCATTTTCATGTTATCAATATACTCTTAGTTTGAAATCTGGTGGTTTTCTGAAATCAGAGTGGAATTTAATAAAAAATACATTGTTTGCTGAAATAGTAGTTTCCTGAAAAACCTTGCTGTATTATAAAAATCATATCCAATCGGGTACAAAAATTTAAATAAAACTATTTTGACACAAGAAACTAGACATCCGGGGCTTTACGTGCATATAAAAATTATTTCGTTCGGAGGTGTCTAGCTCCCGAAACTTAACTCGCAAAGTATAAGGCAAATCAGTGCAACATTCCAAAATGACCTGACTTGCAAAAATCATAATAAATCGAGCTTTCAGAATTTCATTTTAAAATTTACATAATATTAAACTAGACATCTGGGGCTCCGCATGCATATAAATTATGTGTGAAACGGAGGTCTGTAGCCCTAGATACAGAACTCGTAAGGTGCTCACTAAAACAGTTTGGAAAACAGCATTTAAAACGCTTAAGAAATTGTTTTTCGCAAACGTACTCAGAATCTTTCCAAGGTCCAAACATATTACAAAACCTTAAAAACAGAGAGTTAAAACATGTTCCAAATAGTAGTCCAAGCTTCTCAAAATATTAAAATAATACAGTCATCCCACAGACAAAATAGTAATAGCAAACAGTGCAAACAGCAGCAATTAACAACAAATATCCATATAACCACGTCCTCATATGCTCTTTCGTCCTCCTGCAATTTTATAAAAATTGCAGCCCCAAATGGGTGAGAAAAATCCCAGTAGTGAGATAGTAAAACCAATAAAGCAACAATATTAAACAAGGTACAAAATTCCAAAACAGTCGCATCAACATATGATTCCGAACAGATGCTAACATATATTCATAGTGCGTATGTAACGCCAAAGTACTAATCATATTGCGTATATAACGCCAAAGGTACTAATCATATTGCATATATAACGCCAAAGTACTAATCATATTGCGTATATAACGCCTAAAGTGTACGTTCATAGGACTACGGTGCACGTATCACTAACAAACACAGTCGAGAATCCTTGGTGGCTCCTTAAAAGGGCTCCAACTGTGACCTAAGCGGACTGAAGCCAAGTTTCCCATACCCTGGTACCGGAGGGATGCCTATATGATGCGTGCTCAGACATATGCTTACTTTTATTATATACTTCAATCTCCAAGATGAATGCATAATGTTGTATGCTATGACATGCTTGACACATACAAACAGAAACAAATGAATTATGGTGTGCGTATGCATGACTAAATCATAATCATAATAGCATATATCTCTTGTACTTTTAATACCGAGCTGTCGAATAACAAATACTTCCGTAGGCAGAATTTTCCATCATGACAAGTCCAAAGGCATAATACATATAACATATAACCGAATACTAATCATAAAGCACATGTGAGCATCAGTTCAAAATTCCATACGCTAGCTAATAGTCACAGTAGTTCTCACCACCAAACACATACCTCAAGTCTTTAGCATTTTTAAACAAAACATCACCAATCAGCCCACTCTTTTAGAAGTTAGCACACCTAACAAACATATGTACCAAGTCAGAATTCATCACATATATTTACTATACATTACATAGCTTTCCCATTCTCCTAACTCCTTGGTTTATAATCGGTTTCATGCTTTCTATGTTAATTATATTTCTGCCTAAATTTTTGTCCTACCAATTACTGTCAAGTAGCAAAAACATTCCAGTTACCTAGACATGCATATTCAGTTTTGGCCAACAATTAGAGTGCTACAAATTATCATTTACATTTTAACTTCTACAAGGTATAGGGTGCGCTAAGGGGCTTAAAGCATACTGCCTATGTAGATTATTAACATATGCAAGGCTTGACAAAAGCTTGGTTCAGGGGATGGTCCATAATATTGCTTAGTGCTATTTTTCCCAAACCCTCAAATTCGGTTTTTGTGCTTACATGCACTATGTTCAAGTGCTATTTAATTGAGCAGAAATAAGGAAGAGGAATGACAATAGACATCCCCCCTTGAGTGCAAGTAGTGGTCGAACAAAGTGAAGAGAATAAATTTGGAATTCAGATTTCTCTTCTACCCATTCTAGAGTTTTCCAACCTTCTTAATACTTGGTTTATAATTAACTTTAAAGTTCATAACTAGCCAATTTTCACATTTAAGGGTGCATAACTAATGGTTATCAATTAACAACGCTCAAGGAGTCTTATGCATACATGTTCGACTTACACAACCAATTCCACAGTTGTTTAACAGAATTAAAACATGTAGGGCTGTATAGTTCTCCTTCTAACGAAGGGCATTCTAACAATTAAGTAGCTATGAACATGTTCACAAAATTCAGCTTTGGATAAACATACATCAACACCAAAAAGGGTGGTTCAAAGGACAGAATTTATGCAAAGAAATCATCAAAATAAAGTATCCTCCTAGATAAACATGAGGTGCAATAATTATGACCCTTACACAGGCTGTCAACTCAAAATTATAGCTTACCAAGTTACATCATTATTCTGCCCAAAAGGGCAGTCCTAAAGCATGACAATTAATTCTCTTCCAATCTTAAAATGGTTATTTAAGCATGCATACACCCAGGATTTACAGTTTGGGCAGAATTGAAGGGAAGGATTACCACTCACATACAATGTTATTTATTTATTTTTCTAACTCAAGGCAGTTCCAATTTTTTTACTATGATCCACAATTCAACTCACAATTTAATTACAAGGCTTATATGCACCAACTCCATGTTGTACGGCTGAACAAATCCAGGGGAGAAGAATGAAAGAAATTTCATCTTTCTAACATACAAATAAACTCGGACAGCAAGGGTTAAAGGAAGATAAAGAGATTCTGCTTACGTTTTCTGACTTATACACCAAACAGACCACCAATCGGACAAAGAGTTGTCTTTCACCCTCCATCGTTCTAAGACATCAACTCCAGCAACATGTAATGGATGAAAGTAAACTGGCCTTGAAGGCCGATGCATGTAAGAAGGAAAAACAAAATTTCACGTTGAAACATACATGCATATAGAGATCCGTGCTTTAGGACAGCATGATGTTACCTTGTTTTTGGCCTGATCGTCAGGGAGATCAATTGTCAGGTTTGAAGGGTTCAAATCCTCTAACGTTGATCCACACCACCGTTCCTCTATGATGCAAGAACACCTTCTTGCAAGCCACCAGATGATCACCACAGTGAGGCTTGCTATGCGCTCAATTGGTGAAGGTGGAGGCTAGGTATGGTGTTTAGAAAAGTGAAGTGAACAACACTATAGAAATGACGCATGAGATGAGGAGAGTAGGCTAGGTTTTTTGTGAAAACCCTAAGGAAGAGAACATACTCCCTTTGTGCGCACCATAGGTCACTTAGTAGGAAAGAATGTGAAGATTTTCTTACTTGAAAATCACACCAAATGTGCGCATGGTTGGAGGGAATCAAGGATCTGTTTGCAATTCAAAATTGCTAACCACCTCTCATTAGAATCCTTATAAGATTAGGTCATTATCCTTTCAAAATTCTGACCTAATGGTCATCACATGAACAACCATTTCATGCGCCCCAATCAGTCCCATTTTGAGTCCAGATACATTGAGTAGTTGCATTCAAATTTGAATCAACTAACTCACTGGTTCTTTTAACCAACCAAATCAGAATTGTAGTACATTTAGATGACAAAATGACACTCATTTTGAATCCAAACTTGCGCACCACTTCATCATTGGATAAGATCAAATATCTTTTCTTGATGCAGGGAATATATTCCAACAAGATCTCATCTTATCCTTTTCTTATGAAACAACTTTTCATAGCCAATTCAAATTCGAATTCAAACACTTGAACTCAAATGTTCAAACATTCAAATTCAAATTTCAAATTCAAAATTTAAATTTCAAAATCAAATTTCAAAATTCAAATTTCAAATTTCAAATTCAAAATTCAAATTTCAAAATTCAAATTCCAAATTCAAATTTCAAATTTCAAAATTCAAATTTCAAATTCAAAAATCAAAATTTACATTTTTGATAATTAATTTAACTAATTAAATTAATTAGTAATGTCTTGGACTATCCAAGCCCATTACATTGCTCCATGCGCCCTCTACCCTTTAGGTGGGCTTCCAAACAGCTTCTTGGGCTAACAACCATGATTAGGCCTAATACTTTTAAAACTAGTTCATCATGACTACAAGGTGTTAGTGTGTGACCCATTAGGTCCAACTTAGCCTCTGACATAACTGGGTTTGGGCCCAACAAGCCCACAACCCAATTAATGACAACACAGAGCACTAACAATGCTTTATTGCCCCAGAGCTAGTCAGATTAATGACTTGATCATCCTATTGCACATATTTGGTTGTCGTATGTATTTCCCTTCGTCTCGGTTATCTTCCTATTAACCTAGGTTAAGGAAATGTATCAACCCTTGCGGTTTAGGGTAAGCTTTATTCGAAATAGGGAATCTTCAATTTACTGACTCTAAAGGCAGATCATCTCATGATCTCTTTTACTATGCATAGATTCCCGAGTCCCTGTAAATGTCATCCTGATTTCACCGGTTTACAGATAACCTAATCTCTCACAGAGATTTGATGAATTCCTTCAGCTTATTACCCTAGCCTTGTGCTCTTTCAGGACACGCCCAACAGTATACGTATGAGTCTCCATGTTTCAGGCAGACGTGGCATACAATCAAAACATACCTTCTAGAACACAGTCTAGGTAATAACTCTTGGTCTAAGGAAAGACATACCCAAATATAAAGAGATTACTCTAATGACACTATCTTTGAGATTTCCTCATAGAGTCTCTTTTTGGTCTGTTCAGTGCGAGCTATACTCTTATAGGTCCACCCACGACTTTAGCTAAGACATCTCCATATCTGTAGCTCATGAGGTCTTTACCTTGTATCCATATACAAGTAGATAAGTCGTACTAGTTTTACTCGAGATCACTGATCCCCAATCTCAGTGTCTCTAGACTAAGAACATATAATTAGGAATAGACATGTGATATCCTTGAATCCTTATGATCGTGAACTCATCCAAGATAATCAAGAGATATCTGTTCTATTCCAAGAGTTTTATCCAGTTCGTTCATATAATGTTAACAATAATATCGAGACATAATATGAAACTGGATAAATAGTGCTTTTATTTATTTGTGATAAAAAAAGTTCTACATCTAGTGTCCTTTATTTAATCAAAAGATTGTCTCTAGGACACCCATATACTAACAAGCTCCCACTTGGCCTAGAGCCAATCAGACCTAAGTCGTATCCCCAAAGCCTCATAATGACTATCATGTTTTCTCTGAGAAACAGCCTTTGTCAGAGAATCGGCCAGGTCATCGTCTGTGGGAGCATAATCCATTTTTACATCATTCCTATCAATGATTTCTCTAATCAGATGATATCTGCGGAGCACGTGTTTAGATCTTTGATGAGACCTAGGTTCCTTTGACTGCGCAATGGCTCCTGTGTTGTCGGAAAACAACTTTATGGGCTCATCCATGCTTGGAACCACCCTTAGTTGAGTTATGAACTTCTTGATCCACACGGCCTCCTTAGCCGCTTCTGAAGCAGCTATGTATTCAGCTTCTGTCGTTGAATCTGCTGTTGTCTCCTGCTTGGAACTTTTCCAAGACACTGCCCCACCATTTAAGGTGAATATGAATCCTGACTGTGACTTGCAGTCATCCTTGTCACTCTGAAAGCTGGCATCAGTGAACCCTTTCACTGTTAACTCATTAACCCCACCATAGACCAGAAACGCATCCTTAGTTCTTCTTAAGTATTTAAGGATGGTTTTGACTGCCGTCCAGTGACCCTCTCCAGGGTCTGACTGGTATATGCTCGTTACGCTCAAACCATATGAGACATCTGGTCTCGTAAATATCATGGCATACATAATGGATCCAATAGCCGAAGCGTATGGAATTCCACTCATGCGATCCTTCTCAGGCTGTGACTTAGGACACATAGCCCTTGATAGGTGTACCCCATGACTGACAGGAAGAAAACCCCTTTTCGACCCTTCCATGCTAAACCTCTTTAGCATCTTGTCAACGTACGTGGATTGAGATAAACCCAGCAGCCTTTTGGATCTATCTCTATAGATCTTTATACCAAGTATAAAGGCCGCTTCTCCCAAATCGTTCATGGTGAAGTTTTATGAAAGTCACTCTTTCATTATTTTTAATGTGGGGGTGTCATTTCATATAAGTAATATGTCATCTACATAAAGTACCAGGAAAATGACATTACTCCCACTAACCTTCCTGTAAACACAAGGTTCATCCTCGTTCTTGATAAAATCGTTACTGTTAACGACATCATCAAAACGTATATTCCAACTCCTTGATGCTTGCTTTAGCCCATATATTGACCTTTGTAGTTTGCATACCATATGCTCCTGATCTTTGATTTCAAAGCCTTCAGGTTGTGTCATGTACCCTTCCTCCTTCAAGAACCCATTCAAGAAGGCGGTCTTGACATCTATTTGCCAAATTTCATAGTCATGGTATGTTGTTATTGCAACCATGATCCTAATAGATTTGATCATGGCAACTGGTGAGAAAGTTTCATCATAGTCAACTCCTTGTCTTTGACGATACCCTTTCGCTACCAACCTAGCTTTGTAGGTCTGAACGTTGCCATCTGCATCAGTCTTTCTTTTAAAGACCCATTTGTTACCGATAGGAACTATTCCTTGCGGTTTAGGAACCAAGGTCCATACCTTGTTTTGATACATCGAATCCATTTCAGATTCCACGGCTTCAAGCCATCTAGAGGAGTCAACATCCTTGACCGCCTCTTCGTAGTTACTTGGTTCATCACTCTCGACAGTTTGCTAATTCTCAATCATAAACTCATACCTCTCAGGTGGATGGATGACCCTCTTAGATCTACGGAGTTGTGTGTTTACTTCTCCATTGGAGAACGTCGCCTGCGGAGCAGACTCGGGTTCCTCAATCTGTTCTTGTGGATCTTGAACTTCTTCAAGATCAATCTTACTCCCACTGCCTCCTTGAGAGATCAAATCCTTCTCAAGGAACTCAGCATTCTTTGACATAAACACTTTGTGTTCTTCCATGGAGTAGAAGTAGTATCCCTTAGTACCTTTAGGATACCCCACAAATAGACATTTAGTACTCTTAGCACTAAGCTTGTCTGATGTCAATGCTTTGATATAAGCTGGCGATCCCCATACCCTGAGGTAGCTCAGGTTGGGTCTCTTACCACTCCATATCTCATATGGTGTGGTCTGAACAGATTTAGACGATACCCTATTTAGAAGGTATGCCGTTGTGTCTAAGGCATATCCCCAAAACGATTTTGGAAGTTGAATCTCACTCATCATAGACCTAACCATGTCTAACAAGGTCCTGTTTCTCGTTTCGGAGACACCGTTTTGGTGTGTAAGGAGCGGTAAGTTGTGAGAGAATTCCATTTTCTCTCAGATAATCCTGAAACTCATGGCTCAAATATTCACCACCACGATCTGATCATAATGTCTTAATTATCTTGCCATGTTGTTTCTCTACTTCATTCCTAAACTCTTTGAACTTTTCAAAAGCTTCAGATTTATATCTCATTAGGTATACATACCCAAATCTTGATTTGTCATTTTTAAGGAAATGAAATATGAATATCCACCTCTAGCCTCAATAGACATCGGGCCACATACATCAGTATGAATGAGTTCTAATAACTCACTAGCCCTATGACCCTCAAGCCCTTTGGGCTTTTGTCGAATCATTTTCCCAGCTAGACAAGATTCACATTGTCCATAGGATTCCAAATCCTTGAAATCTAGGTATCCATCTCTATGCATCCTAGACAATCTTGTTTCATTTATGTGCCCTAGTCTACAGTGCCAAAGATAAGATTGATTATCCGTCCTAGGTCATTTCACATCTATATTGAGCACTTCATTTCCCATTTCCAACACATACAATCCATTTATTAAAGAAGCAGTACCATAAACCATATCATTCAAAATGATAGAAAATGTACAATTCCTAATACTGAAAGTATAACCATCTTGTTCTAAACAAGAAATTGAAATAATGTTTCTAGAAATATTTGGAACATAAAGAAAATTATTCAAATGCAATAAAAGGCCCGTAGGCAAAATAAGGTCAGCATCTCCAACTGAATGAGCAGCAACCCTTGCTCCTTTACCAACGCGGAGATCCACCTCGTTTCTTTCCAATCTCCTTGGGCTCCTAAGTACCTACAACATATTGCAGATATGAGAACCACATCCGGTATCCAATACCCATGAGGTCAGATTAGCACAAGAATAATTTATCTCAATCATGAAAATACCTGAGGCAGAAGCATCACCATGCTTCTCGTCCTTCACATTGTTCAGGTAGTCTGGACAATTCCTCTTCCAATGGCCTTTCTTGCCACAATGGAAGCACTCAGCATCGCCCTTGTCCTTAGGTGCCTTTTTACCCTTCTTTTTTCCTTTCTTCTTCTTGGATTTTCCTTTGGGTTTAAAGGAGTCACCTTTTGCAGGCTCCTTACCCTTTCCCTTGGCCTTGCTAGGCCTAACAATCAAAAGAGCCTGTGTCCTATCTTTCTTGATAGACACTTCAGCAGTTGTTAACATACTTAACAATTCAGGCAAGCTCACTTGCATCCCATGCATATTGTAATTCATTATGAATTGACTGAAGGAAGGTGGAAGTGAGGTGAGGACTAAGTCATTACTTAGCTCGACATCCATGATGAAGCCTAGGTTTCCTAGCTTCTCAATCAGCCTGATCATCTTAAGAACATGATTGCTCACAGACATGCTCTCAAACATCCTGCAAGAGAACAGTTCTCTAGAGGCCTCATACCTCTCATGCCTGCTGTAAGAACCCGCACCGCTAATTAAGGTAATTAGTGAATTAATTATGATAATTAGGAAATGATTCCATAATTGACCATAATAATTATTATTGGGCTTAAATAATTATAATGAATGAATAAAAATGCTGAAAGTCGCTTTTCGGAAGAAAAGCGCAGATACCGGTTCTGCTACCCGGTATAAATGCGTACCGGAAAAGTATCCCGGAAAATTATAACGAATGCATGATAATTACTAGAATATTATGTAGGACTTGTAAAACAAGTTTCAAGTCAAAATAATGTAATCTGATGCCAGAACTGATACTGGCTATGGAAAAGCGCGTACCGGAAAGGTGCTCCGAAAAATAAAATAAAAATATGACAAATATTAGAAAAATGTGTAGGTCTAGATCCCAAATTTTGGGATCAAGATCTTTTGCGTTGCTATTAAGGCTAATACTGCGCGTTAAGTGGCCTTGTGCCTATAAATAAGCATTCTAAGGCACAAAACCCTAGGCAAACCCTTATTATACGTGAGAGGCTGCTGCTGAATGTGTAAAACACTGTTCCATTGACTCTCCTTCACCATTTCTTGAGTCTTGGACCATTTTTCTCCATGATTCTTCCTTCCTCTTCTTGTAAACACTAGAGTGTGTATCTTGTGAGGATGAGATGCAGCTTTTCTGAGTTGAGGGACTGGTTGAGGGGTGTGTTGTGGGCTGTGGTGTTGTCTCCATGGTTATGAGCCATTGTTCATGCCATTAGAGGCTTCAAGAAGTCTCCTTTGGTGCCAAGAACCAACCTTTGGTGTGGCATTTTTGTGTCCTTGGGAGTGCTGGACTTGTGAGCAGCATTGGGAGCTCCAGAGGCACTTTGAACTACTGACTAAGCTTTGGGGTAAGTCACCTTAACTTGATCATGTGTTTTTGTGGCCTAAAGGTGGTATCTTGGTATGTTAATGGGTTTAACATGTAACCAAACATAAGTGAACTTGTATATGCTTAAAAATGGATCCTTGGTCGTGTACAAGTGTTAAAAGTTGAACCTTTGGACTGGATATTCACGAAATGCAGAAACTGCATTCTGTCGTGAGATATCCGGATATTTGTCGAACAGATATCCGGATATCAGTATCCGGATATGGTATCCGGATATTGATATCCGGATATGGTATCCGGATATGGTATCCGGATATTGATATCCGGATATGGTATCCGGATATTGATATCCGGATATGGTATCCGGATATTGGTATGCGGATGTGGGATCTGGGTATTCGGATATGGTATATCCGGATATGGCCAGTGTGATATCCGGATATGGCATATCCGGATATGTCCCTTGTGATATCCGGATATTCTGGGATTTCGCAGAACAGTAGCTGTGCTGTGTGAACAGTAAGCTATTGGGGGTTTGTGGACCCTAGATTAAGGAAGTTGAACTTCTGTAATTAATGAACTAAGTCAGAATCACGTGATTAAGGGCTTATGGCTTTGTTGGATGCCTTAAGACGTAAAACGTAAAGGAAAGGCGTAGTCTTTAAGTTATATGCTTGTGATGCATAATTAACGATGTATTGTTGGTCCATATCAGATTGTGATACTGCTGTGTTTGGACATAAGAGAGGTTGGACTCTTGGCTTGGATAGCTAGCTTGCAAGGTAAGCTTTTGTGTCCTCGGTTTAGCCATTTTGTGGTTCCACCATGTCCCATGGGGATGTGGTCTATGCATGTTGTGTTACATGCTTTGATGTTTTGGAAATGCTGTTGAGCTATTACATGCAATGTGCTTTTATGATATGCATGTTGTGTCCACCTATAATGTTGAGGGCTCAGGTGGTAAGCCTGAGTATGTCTATTATGACATGCTGACATGGTACATACAAGATGGTGAGGCTGTGGGTGAGGTGCAAGCGGTGTTCCTTGTACTTTATAATTATTTATGAGGTATTCATGGCAGTATTTTATGGGTTAATGACGTCATAATTGAATTAAAGAAAAAGTTATTCCGCATTTTAATTAAGCGTGGCTTAATACGCAATCCGGGTTAACACGGGCTGTTACACCTGCCTTTAATATCATACAACTCTTTGAGATGCATGATAATAGAGGGAGCATCTATATGCTCATGCTGCTTTTGCAGTTCAGGCGACATAGATGCCAACATGATGCATACTCCCATCACATTGTCATCCAAGTGCTGTTGGTGGGTTACGAAATCAAATTCTGTGAACCCTTCTTCCCTTTTCCTAGGAGCTATGGGTAATGCAGCATCTAGAATGTAGGCAATCTTTTCGGCCCTAAGAACAATTCTTAGGTTCCGATACCAGTCCATAAAATTTGAACCGGTCAGTTTATTCGTATCGAGAATTGAACGCAGTGACAGTGGATTAGTCATACAATAAAGATAATTTTAGTTAATATACGGTTACGTAGTTAAAAGCAAATTATTAAAGACTTTAAATAATTTTCCCCTCCCATTATTTTATCTAAGTCAATGACCCTTACTTTTGACTTGGTTAATCTACTTTTAGATTTTACCTTAGTGGGATTAAGAGTGCGATTATTTATTTTAATCCCCGTCTGAGGCTGCAAGATTAATTTAAATAATAGGTTGATCCTTATCAACAGTATCTCATACCCTCTCTTAACATTAGGTTGACAACACTTTGTCACTTAGTGGTGCATCTCATGCAACCAACCTAGCACCATTACCCTAAGCACATAAGTCCGGCTAAGCCTGCAACTTATGTCTTAGTTAAGCATTAAACCAGCACCCCAAGTGTCTTACACTTCTAATACTACTCTAGCTCAACGAAACAGTGGGTCCCAACTGAGTTGTGGAGCACCACTATGTAGAAGAGGTTTGAGTAGCATTAGTGGTGGGAGGTAATCATACGCTTAATTATTTATTCCTTTTAAGGGTTCCTTTTTATTTAGGGTTAATTAGGTCTCATCAAACGCATGCTGTAAGCTATCATGCTAGTCGTAACCTATGTCAAACATCTATCGGTTTACACTAGTCGCAATTGGACAAACATAATAACCATACAAACGCGGTTTTCCCAATTCATGCATACTAGACGTTCTAATCATACATGCATATAAACAGTTTATATTGAGACAGTCATGGTGCTCGCGCTTTTGTCCATTTTGCTTCTTTAAGCAACGGCCGCTTGTCGTCTATACGCCACTAGCCTAATTATCTAATTACACATAATTAAAGAAACTCCAAAACATCTTTGGAGGGAAAAAATTACAAAATTCGAAATTACAAATTACATTTGTAAATTAAACAGTGCAATTACACATTAATTTGAAATTCAAAATTTCAAATCCGGGCACCATGACCATCCCCTTCCTGTTTGTACCTGAAAGAATCAAAACTTGCAAACACAAACATTATATTATCACATAATATTTTTCAAATATATTTTGATATTTAACATTTAAACATCAAAATAAAATCAAGATTCAAATTCTCAATTTTCTCTTGATGGCCGAATATATAATACCTTTTATAATTCAAATTTTGTTAATTCTTTCTCAAAGAAAACAAAATAAACCATGCATGCAACCATAAATTCCTTCATGGCCAAATCATATATGTAAGTATATGATAAATTTTGTCACAAAAATTTCATGCAATGCTCATAACATAATTCATGGAGAAAAATAAGAAAACATTCAAGGTACTTTTAGTACCCTTCATGGCCGAATCAACTCTTTCAAAAGGGTGTTGTTTCCTTTTAAAACTTTCATAAAGAAAAAGAAACAAAACCATGATGCATATAGTTTTATGAACATAGAATCAAATTTACATGTTTATAAAAACAAAAACTTTAACACCTTAAAGGATTTGTGATTCAAAATCCATATGCAGAATTAAACTTTAACCCTTTAAAGATTTTGACCGTGAAAAAACTCTTTTCACAAACAAGGTACCATCTCCCGCCGATGGTAAAGCGACCGGGCTCTGATACCACTTGAAAGTAAACTGGCCTTGAAGGCCGATACATGTAAGAAGGAAAAAAAAATTCACGCGAAAACATACATGTATATAGAGATCCATGCTTTAAGACAACATGATGTTACCTTGTTTTTGGCTTGATCGTCAGGGAGACCAATTGTCAGGTTTGAAGGGTTCAAACCCTCTAACGTTGATCCACACCACCATTCGTCTATGATGCAAGAACGTCTTCTTGCAAGCCACCAGATGATCACCACAGTGAGGCTTGCTATGTGCTCAATTGGTGAAGGTGGAGGCTAGGTATGGTGTTTAGAAAAGTGAAGTGAACAACACTATAGAAATGGCGCATGAGATGAGGAGAGTAGGCTAGGTTTTTTATGAAAACCCTAAGGAAGAGAACATACTCCCTTTGTGCGCACCATAGGTCACTTAGTAGGAAAGAATGTGAAGATTTTCTTACTTGAGAATCACACAAAATGTGCGCATGGTTGGAGGGAATCAAGGATCTGTTTGCAACTCAAAATTGCTAACCACCTCTCATTAGAATCCTTATAAGATTAGGTCATTATCCTTTCAAGATTCTGACCTAATGGTCATCACATGACCAACCATTTCATGCACCCCAATCAGTCCCATTTTGAGTCCAAATACATTGAGTAGTTGCATTCAAATTTGAATCAACTAACTCACTGATTCTCTTAACCAACCAAATTAGAATTGTAGCACATTTATATGACAAAATGACACTCATTTTGGATCCAAATTTGCGCACCACTTCATCATTGGATAAGATCAAATATCTTTTCTTGATGCAGGGAATATATTCCAACAAGATCTCATCTTATCCTTTTGTTATGAAACAAATTTTCATAACCAATTCAAATTTGAATTCAAATGTTCAAACATTCAAATTCAAAATTCAAATTCAAATTTCAAATTTCAAATTCAAAATTTAAATTTCAAAATCCAATTTCAAATTTCAAATTTCAAATTTCAAATTCAAAATTCGAATTTCAAAATTCAAATTCCAAATTCAAATTTCAAATTCAAAATTCAAAATTTAAATGTTTGATAATTAATTTAACTAATTAAATTAATTAGTAATGTCTTGGACTATCCAAGCCCATTACATTGCTCCATGCGCCCTCTACCTTTAAAGCTAGTTCATCATGACTACAAGGTGTTAGTGTGTGACCCATTAGGTCCAGCTTAGTCACTGACATAACTGGGCTTGGGCCCAACAAGCCCACAACCCAATTAATGATAACACAGAGCACTAGTAATGCTTTGTTGCCCCAGAGCTAGTCAGATTAATGACTTGATCATCCTATTGCACATATTTGGTTGCCATATGTATTTTCCTTCGTCTCGGTTATCTTCCCATTAACCTAGGGCAAGGAAATGTATCAACCCCTGCGGTTTACGGTAAGCTTTATTCGAAATAGGGAATCTTCAATTTACTGACTCTAAAGGCAAATCATCTTATGATCTCTTTTACTATGCATAAATTCCCGAGTCCCTGTAAATGTCATCCTGATTTCACCAGTTTACAGATAACCTAATCTCTAACAAAGATTTGATGAATTCCTTCAGCTTACTACCCTAGCCCTGTGCTCTTTCAGGACACGCCCAACAGTATACATTTGAGTCTCCATGTTTCAGGAAGACGAGGCATACAATCAAAACATCCTTTCTAGAACACAGTCTAGGTAATAACTTTTGGTCTAAGAAAAGACATACCCAAATATAAAGAGATTACTCTAATGACACTATATATGAGATTTCCTCATGGAGTCTCTTTTTGGGTCTGTTCAGTGCGAGCTATACTCTTATAGGTTCACCCACGACTTTAGCCAAGACATCTCCATATCTGTAGCTCATGAGATCTTTACCTTGTATCCATATACAAGTAGATAAGTCGTACTAGTCTTACCCGAGATCACTGATCCCCAATCTCAGTGTCTCTAGACTAGGAACATATAATTAGGAATAGACATGCGATATCCTTGAAGCCTCATGATCGTGATCTCATCACAGATAATCAAGAGATACTTGTTCTATTCTAAGGGGTTTATCCAGTTCGTTCATATAATATTAACAATAATATCGAGACATAATATGAAAATGGATAAATAGTTCTTTTACTTATTTGCGACAAACAATGTTCTACATCTAGCGTCCTTTATTTAATCAAAAGATTGTCTATAAGACACCCATATACTAACAATGGATGGAGGAATGCAACCAAGGCAGAAACAAGCACATGGAACAAGGGAGAATCCCATGAGAATCGATTCTAGAGGTGGGGAACAAGAAGGTGCAGAAAAACATCTCACCTCTTTGGAATTTTCCTCCCGTCGAGCAAGGAAGAACGATGTAGTAGGAGCTTATGTGGTACTCTTCTTGACTGCTGTCACTCAGCCAAACATGCAGGGAGGGAAATAGAGGCTTGAGTGGTTGTTCTCCTCTAAGGTCATTCACGATTGGTGTGGGAGAGAAGGATGCGATGAAGTTCCCTCCGTGACTTCTATCTCTTTAGGCTTGTGGTAGTGAGGGAGAGTATGATGGAAACTAAGAGGATTCTTAATCAAGTAGGGACAATCATCTTTCTTGGAGAGATTCTTGTCATGTACGTGGGGAGGAGGAAAATAACGTGTGGCTGAGTTTGGTTAAGAAAGAAGATCAGTGTGCAGCTTTGAGAGTTCCTCACCTTATGCGCACAAAGAAGGGATAAGTTAGATGGGGTTTGTGATTTCTTTTAGGAAGGCTTACGGTGGTGAGTTTCATTCAAAAAAAAAAAAACAAAGATAAGGTTCAGCTTTTTGTTCCGCCAATCAGCGCCTAGAGTTGTCCTAATTCTGATCCTAGTGTACAAATTCTGGTCCAAGGTACAAGAGAAAGGATAAGATTGCTTTTTGTCTTCATTGGGTGCTAGGGGTGGTGAGATGAGATGGATAGGAATTTGCCATGTGGCCATTTGTTGGCCAATAAAATTACATGCATGCAGATTTCTGTGAGAGACAACTAAAGGTTCACTTATCACATAAAATATATGCATATTAATTATTAATTCATGAAACTTTCACTTATCACATAAAATATATACATCTTAATTATTAATTCATGTTCCCACTAGGTAGTAATTAGAATTCCTACCTATATTATAATTAATTGTAATTCTACCCCTTTTTACTAGTGTCATGAATCTCTTAAAATATTCACATATGCTCGCTTATAATAACAACAAAATAATTTTCCTACTTAAATTAATCCCACTCTACACAAATTTAATTCGAAATTTCAATCATGTTTCACATCCCTACTTGCAAGTTATGTAATTTCCTAATTAGGCGGGATGTTACAAAAGTCACATCAACCGTTTCTTAATCGATGAAATGATGGATTAGCAAATCCAATCAAGTGCAAAATATATCAATATCTGCTAGTATCTCACTACAAGTGAATGAACATCTCGCACATCTCGCTTCTCATGCCTACATCATAAGTAGCAAGATAGGGGGATTCTAATCTGGACCTCACACATGCGAGATAGAGTCCCAATCCCATAAAGGCCCAAAAGGTCCAGAAATCCCATTATGACTGGACCACAAAGGCAACCCATCTCGCGTAGAAAGCGTGGGATCTCGCTTACTTGACTAGCAAGCCAAACATAACTTAACATGAAAGGAATCATCATTGTTGAGATCAGCAACTTAGATGACAACTCTTTGGTGGAGAGTTATTATTAGGCTTTATTTACATGATTTGGTTCCATATTCTATCATAATTCCCTTCAAATTGCATGATACTAGCATTAATCTTGTCTCTTTATGATTTTATTGAGAAATATGCTAAGTGTTAATATTTGATGTTATTTTGAGTGCTAGAGAAATTCACTATCTTTGTTGTTTTTGTTGCAGATCAGAGTCGTAGCTCTGAATAACAGAGCTGTAGCAATCGAGCTTAAGTGAACCGGTGCGTTGTAGGTGCAAGAAGTAACTAACTTTTTAAATTCAAATCCTAACAGAAAGATAAGGACATTACAACACTAGATCAGGATAAAGAAGTTGTGCAAGATAAAGGATAAGAACATATCACTTCAAATCCCAAGATTTTGGCTAATAAGAAGATTAAATCAAGCTCAAGGGATAAATATCTATCCAGTTCAGAGCCTACTTTTTAGGGAATAACTACTTGAAGCCCAAGTCGCCATTTTCTAAATAAAGAAGGTTACGACACTTGATAGGATTGGAAAGCTATGAAAATTGAAAGATAAGATCCAAATTTTATCAATCCCTACAATTTAGCAACAAAGAGGATAAATCTAATCATAAGGATAAATCTTAATCTTCTTGGGAAGCTACTTTTTAAGGAATTCGAATTAAGGAGTTACTTGAAGCCAAAGTCAGCCGCATCTATAAATAAAGATGCAGAAACACACTTCAAGTCATGATAAACCCCTGGTTCATCAGGGTTTTCAGCACAAATTAGGATTAATTTGTATGAATAATTGGTTGAATAAGGAGGTTAATGTCTTAATATTTCCTGAATTACAAGTTCTGAGAGCTTTGTGAAAATCTACATTGTCTTGCAGGGAAAGGAAGACCAAAAAGCATCAAAAGAAGGAAGAAGATTCTGGAGCAGAAAATTGCCTAAGTGTTGAGCGCTAAAACGGCCACACTGACCGTTTTAGCGCGCTGCTGCAGTTCGAAAGAGGAAGTTACTGGTGCTGAGCGCTAAAACGTCCACACAGACCGTTTTAGCGCGCTGCTGCAAATAAGAATTGGAAGCCTCTGGAGCTCAGCGTAAAACGCTTACACTGAGCGTTTTAGCGCTCTAATGTGCAATTCTTCTCTGTTCTGAAACGCTAAAACGTTCAAATCAAGCGTTTTAGCGTTGGAGTCAGTTGAAAGCAGTTGGGAGGTGTAAGAGCCCGTGTTAACCCGGATTGTTAACATACTATCGTAATAAGCCACGCTTAATTAAAATGCGGAATAACTTTTTTTTTAATTCAATTATGACGTCATTAACCTTAGCCAACTTGATTACTTAATCCATTTCATAAAATACTGCTTGTATGTGAATTGCAAGACAACTAACTGGAATACCTCATATATAAATAAATAAGTGAGTATTTAAGTCAAAGGACTACAACACATAGCCTGGACCAAAATCCTGATACTTTAATACCACTGTAACTAAAAGAAAACATAACAAGACTATGTGGCATGGACAAACCTCATGCTCACCAAATATGGCAACAATGCCCAAATCAGTCTCAACATAATAATAACGGAAAACATAATCAGCAGTCAAATAATCAGCATCCTACATGTCAGCATAACACAGATCAGTCTAACTCAACTCTAGCCTCCTGCCACCTGAGCCCTAAACATTACCTAATCCTGAAATAAGCGTCCCCAAACGTGGGGTGAGATCTCTAAACAAGAAATCTCAGTAAGGCAATGGGTCCTCAAGGATCTTCCACCCCAAGCTCACTTACATGTGCAATATAAGTTCAAAAACAGTATTTACAATATTAGTTCCAAAACTATGCAGTGCAACAGATATTCATGCCATGTGTGTTTATTTAATCTACTGGCCAGAGAAATGCAGGAATACGTCTATACCCATATAAGTACAAGGAACACCGCTTGCACCTCACCCACAGCATCACCATCTTGTATGTACCACATACTCAGGCTTACCGTATAGGTGGACATCACATGCATATCACAAAAGCACATTGCATATAATAGCTCAACAGCATTTCCAAAATATCAAAGCATGTAACACAGCATGCATAAACCACATCCCCATGGGACATGGTGGAACCACAACATGGCTAAACCGAGGACACGAAAGCTTACTTTGCAAGCTAGCTATCCAATCCAAGAGTCCAACCACTCTCAAGTCCAAACACAGCAGTATCACAATCTGTTATGGACCAATAATATATCATTAATTATGCATCACAAGCATACAACTTAAAGACTACGCCTTTTCTTTACGTTTTACGTCTTAAGGCTTCCAACAAAGCCATAAGCCCTTAATCATGTGATTCTGACTTAGTTCATTAATTACAGAAGTTCAACTTCATTAATCTAGGGTTCACAAACCCCCAATAGCTTACTGTTCACACAGCACAGCTACTGTTCTTCGAAATCCCAGGATATCCGGATATTACAAGGGACATATCCGGATATGCAATATCCGGATATCACACTGACCATATCCGGCTATACCATATCTGGATATCAATATCTGAATACCATATCCGGATATCAATATCCGGATACCATATCCGGATATCGATATCCGGATATCTGTTCGACAAATATCTGGATATCTCACGACAGAATGCAATTTCTGCATTTCGTGAATAGCTAGTCCAAAGGGTCCAACTTTAACCGATTATAGACACTAAAACATGCATTTCTAGGTGTGTTTAACCTTCCCCACCCTTAAGTTATCAACTTAGTTAAATACATGCATCAAGGTTCCATTTTTAAGCATATAAACTCAAGTTCAAAGGTGGTGATCATACCACAAGCCAAAAGCAGAGGTAGATGATGCTCTTGGAGCTCACACAACATCTCCAAAGACTGCCTCCCCACAGTGCACGAAAATGCACACCAAGATGAGTCCTTTCTTCACAAAGGTGGCTTCTTGGAGCTTCCACAACCAAGGAGAGACTCACAACTCTCACTCAACACAACTCAGCCCTTCCCCACCCCTCAAACAGTGACCAAACTCAGAATGCAAGGCTCTCCACACACAAAAACCTCAGCCACACACAACCATGGTGCAAAGAGGGAAGGAAGGTGAAGAAAGGTGGTCACTTTGGAGGTTTGTCTATGGAGGAAGGGGTGAGGACACAAGAGAGCACTCAGCTGCTGCACACCCTCACGTAGAAAGCCAATATGGCCTAGGATTTTGTGCTAAGTTAGCATATATAGAGGTTTAAGCCATAACGCGCAGTATTAGCCTTAATAGCAACGCAAAAGATTTTGATCCCAAACTTTGGAATCTAAACCTACACATTTTTTCTAAGATTTGTCATATTTTTATTTTATTTTTCCGAGCACCTTTCCGGTACGCGCTTTTCCATAGCCAGTATCAGTTCTGGCATCATATCACATTATTTTGACTTGAAACTTGTTTTACAAGTCCTACATAATATTCTAGTAATTATCATGTACTCGTTATAATTTTTCGGGATACTTTTCCGGTACGCATTTATACCGGGTAGCAGAACCGGTATCTGCATTTTTCTTCCGAAAAGCGACTTTCAGCATTTTACTCACTTACTAAAATTATTTAAGCCAAATAATAATTATCAAGTTCAATTATGAAATCATTTCCTAATTATCATAATTAATTCACTAATTTCCTTAATTAGCGGTGCGGGTTCTTACATTCACCCCACCTTTTTAAGGATTTTGTCATCAAAATCAGAAACATACCTGTCTCGAAAGTCGGGATACTGTCGGAGAAGCTCATCCTCTCGCTCCCATGTGCACTCCTCGGGACTACGCCCAGTCCACTGCACCTTGACCATCGGAATAGTCTTGCTTCTAAGCTGCTTCTCGCCTCGATCGAGAATCTTGAGTGGTCCGACGGGAGTCTTTAGGTTCTTCCGAACCTCCACATCATTCGGTTGCACCACGTGCGAAGGATCTGCTATGTACCTCCGAAGCTGAGACACGTGAAACACGTCGTGGATGTTGGCTAGGTTCGGAGGTAAGGCAAGTCGATAGGCAACAAGTCCTACTCTACCAAGGATCTGGTAGGGCCCAATGAACCGCGGGCTCAACTTCCTCACTCCGAGTTCCCGTCCAACACCGGTGACAGGTGAAAGTCTCACAAACACGTGCTCACCCTCACTGAACTCCAGTGGACGATGCTTGACATCATAGTAGCTCTTCTGCCGATTCTGCGCCTGCTTCAACTTTTCCCTGATCATCTGGATCTGCTGGGTAGTATCTTGGACAAAGTCCAAGCCAAATAGCTCTTTATGTCCAACCTTAGACCAGTAAGTAGGAGTCCGACACCTCCTACCATACAGCGCCTCGTAGGGTGCCATGCCCAGACTAGCATGAAAACTGTTGTTGTACGAGAATTCTACCAACGGAAGGTACCTATCCCATGCAGAACCCTGCTCCAACGTGCAAGCTCTCAACATGTCCTCCAATGTCTGGATGGTCCGCTCAGTCTGTCCGTCAGTCTGAGGGTGATAAGCGGTACTCAGTCTCAACTGTGTAACAAAAGCCTCCTACAGCGCCTCCCATAACCGAGATGTGAACTTCGGGTCCCTATCACTGATGATACTCTCGGGCACCCCGTGAAGCCTCACAATCTCGAGGACATATAGCTTGGCCAACTGCTCTGTAGTGAAGCTCACCTTCACTGGAAGAAAATGGGCAGACTTGGTTAATCTGTCCACAATGACCCAGATAGAGTCACAACCAGCCTGAGTCTTAGGCAATCCCACCACGAAGTCCATGGAAATACTCTCCCACTTCCACTGTGGAATTTCAAGAGGTTGAAGTTTACCAGACGGTTTCTGGTGCTCAATCTTTACTTTCTGACAAATAAGGCACTTGGACACGTAGACCGCTATGTCCTTCTTCATGCCCAGCCACCAAGAATTCCTCTTTAAGTCCTGGTACATTTTTGTAGCACCAGGGTGGATAGTAAACTGGCCCTTATGAGCCTCTGCCATAACCTCCTCAGTCAATGGCCCTCGAGGGATAACAACCCTCTTCTGAAACAGCAGTAAACCATCCTCGTTCCAAGACACACCGTCCTGGTTCTTTACATAATCAAGGCACTCTCTTTACACTTGTGCCTCTTTAATCTTTTCCATCAGCTCATTAATCACTTTGCTGTTTCCAACTCAAGTAGTGCGCCCCCAAACAAGGAGTTCACTCTCAAGTCTCTGAACTTTTCGATCACCTCATAGTCGCTCATCATCAAGCTGGATAAGCTCTCGGATTTCCGACTCAAAGCATCGGCTACCACGTTGGCCTTGCCAGGGTGATACCTCAACTCAAAGTCGTAGTCCTTCAAGAACTCCATTCATCTTCGTTGTCTCATGTTCAACTCTTTCTGGTCAAACAGATATTTCAGACTCTTGTGGTCACTGAATATAGCAAACTTCATGCCAAACAGGTAATGCCTCCAAATCTTGAAAGCAAAAACAATAGCTGCCAACTCTAAGTCATGAGTCAGGTAATTCTCCTCATGAGGTTTCAACTGTCTTGAAGCATAAGCAACAGCTTTTCCTTTCTGCATTAACACACAGCCCAGCCCCTTACCAGAGGCATCGCAATATAACTCAAACTGCTCCGCAGGATCAGGAAGGACTAGCACAGGAGCAGTAGTCAGTCTCTCCTTCAACTCCTGGAAGCACTCCTCACACTCATGTGTCCACACGAACGGAGTCTCCTTTCGGGTAAGGCGAGTCATCGGTAGCACCATCTTGGAGAATCCCTCTATGAACCTCCTGTAGTACCCAGCCAAACCCAAGAAGCTTCTCACTTCTGTAACCGTCTTGGGCCTCTCCCAATCTATCACGGCCTCAATCTTGTTAGGATCAACTGCAACTCCAACAGCGGAAATCACATGACCCAGAAATTTCACCGCCTTGAGCCAAAACTCATATTTCGACGGCTTAGCATATAGCTTTTTCTCTTTCAACACTTGCAAAATAATCTTCAAGTGCTCAGCATGCTCCTCCTCTGTCTTGGAGTAAATCAAGATGTCGTCAATGAAGACGATCACAAACTGATCCAGGTACGGCTGGAAGATCCTGTTCATGTAGTCCATGAACACTGCGGGTGCATTGGTGAGTCCAAACGGGATCACCAAGTACTCATAATGCCCGTACCTTGAGCGAAACACTGTCTTTGGGACATCCTCCGGCTTTACCCGTATCTGATGGTAACCGGATCGGAGATCAATCTTGGAATATACGCAAGCACCCCTAAGCTGATCCAGCAAATCATCAATGCGTGGAAGGGGATACTTGTTCTTGATTGTCACCTTGTTCAACTGTCTGTAGTCGGTGCACAATCGCATAGTCCCATCTTTCTTTTTCACAAAAATGACCGGTGCTCCCCAAGGAGACACACTCGGCCGAATGAAATCTTTCGCTGAAAGCTCCTTAATATGCTTCTTCAGCTCTGCCAACTCCGGTGGCGACATCCGGTATGGAGCCAATGAGATAGGCCCCACACCAGGCAATAGATCTATGGAGAACTCTATCTCCCTCTGCGGTGGAAACTCAGGAATCTCCTCGGGAAACACCTCGAGGAATTCCCTCACCACAGGAATGCCAGTGAGATCCTCCTGTGTCCCACTCACCAAACCTCCCAACATAACATAGCCAAATGCCCCTGCTCTCAAGGCCCTCCTCGCCTGCAGGACTGAAATGAACGGTGAGGAACTGACTGTGGACCCACCCAGAGACATCACCACTCTCTTGGCACAACAATCAATCAATGCACAGTTTCTGGACAGCCAATCCATGCCCAGAATAATCTCCAAGTTGGCCATCGGCAATCCTATCAGATCAACCGAGAAGTCACGGCCATCCCACTGAAACGCTACATCGCGATGGACAGTGGAGGTCAAACATTTTTCTCCGGTGGCGGTGGTCACCCGCATCGGTGGAGAAAGCACATCACTAGGCAACTCAAGCCCCACAGCAATAGGGGTAGCAACAAAAGAATGCGTTGCCCCGGAATCAAAAAGCACATCAACAGCTGAACCACCAATGGTAACAGTATCTCTGACCAGGTTTGGAGCTCTGTCCGACTGCTGGCGATCTAGTGTGTACACATGCCCCGTAGTAGGTGGCACGGCTGGTACCCCAGTAGGAACCATCTGTAAAGGCACTGCCTGCACTGCAGCAACTCTCGTCGTCGGGCAATCTCTGGAATAGTGGCCCTCCTTGCCACACTGGAAGCATATCAGCTGGCCTGTAGCACACGGCCCAAAATGTGACTTCCCGCATCCCGAGCATCTGGGAGCAGGAGGTCTCGTTGTGTTCCCCTGAGTAGAAGTCTTTTTAAACTGGTTTGGCGCTTGCTTAGCCGCCAACTGTTTTCCCTTGCCCTTGTTCCCAAACTTCCTGTCTCTCCAGGAAGTGGAACCACCAGTACCCTGTGGTACCTCAATCTTGGCCTTCTTGGCCTGACTCGCCCTGCAGTAGTCCTCAATGTCACGGCACTGCTGTACCAAAGCCCCAAAGTCTCTCGAAGCAGAACCAGCAAGATGTCCAGCAATGTCCTCATTAAGTCCCCTCCGGAACTTAGCAGCTAAAAAGATGGGAGTCGGCCTCGCCATGCGGAAATGAGCAAACTTGACAAGCTCATTAAACTTGGCCAGGTACTCGTCCACAGACAACGAGCCCTGAACCAATCTGTCGAACTCTCCCTGCTTCCTCTCCTGAGCGTCATAAGGAAAGTACTGCCCCAGAAAGCAGTCCTCAAAGAACGGCCATATCATCATATGCCCTTGTATCTCGAACACGTGTGAGGTGTTCGTCCACCACTCATGGGCATCGCCCTCCAGCATGTATGTGGCGAACATCAGCTTCTGCGGGTCGGTGCACTGCATCACCCTGAATATCTTGTCCAGGGCCTGAAGCCATCTAGCAGCAGCAATCGGGTCGTAGGACCCATCAAACGTAGGTGGCTTTTGCTTGCGGAAAGCATTCAGCCGGCGGTCAATCTCGTCTCGATCCTCAGCAAAAACGGGAATGGCTTCCAAAGCCCCCGTCAAATGGCTACCCTCACCCATCTGACTCTGGGTGTCCTCCTGTTGACTAGGTGGAGGTGGAGGCGGTGGCGGTGGTGGAGGTGGTGGAGGACACTGGCCAGCAGCAGGGCCAGCCCTCATCTCCTCCAACATGACCCTCATCATAGTCATATTGGCCATCCGGTTCTCCTCCAGAACCTCAGCAGTGGCTCTCCTGTTTGCCTCTCTGATGGCGTCCAGCATAGCCTGATTTGCCAACCTCGTGGCCTCCTGGTCGGCTAGTCGGGCCCCCTGCATCTCAGCTAATGCAGCCAGGATAGGATCCGGTTGATCCTCGCTCGTACTCGGGTTCCTCCTCGGTGGCACCATGACTCTGCACAAGTTACACAAAGAATGATTTGATCAGGCCCACGCCATGTGGTCACATAAGCATTATCATAATACACACCAATCAGAGAGAACACAAAGTAGACACGCAACAAAACATCCTAAGTTATTGTAATACATACAGGCTTTTCCCTAGAAAGTGCTCTGATACCATAAAATGTAACAGCCCGTGTTAACCCGGATTGTTAACATACTATCGTATTAAGCCATGCTTAATTAAAATGCGGAATAACTTTTTTTTAATTCAATTATGACGTCATTAACCTTAGCCAACTTGATTACTTAATCCATTTCATAAAATACTGCCTGTATGTGAATTGCAAGACAACTAACTGGAATACCTCATATATAAATAAATAAGTGAGTATCTAAGTCACAGGACTACAACACATAGCCTGGACCAAAATCCTGATACTTTAATACCACTGTAACTAACAGAAAACATAACAAGACTATGTGGCATGGACAAATCCCATGCTCACCAAATATGGCAACAATGCCAAAATCAGTCTCAACATAATAATAACGGAAAAGAAAATTAGCAGTCAAATAATCAGCATCCAACATGTCAGCATAACACAAATCAGTCTAACTCAACTCTGGCCTCCTGCCACCTGAGCCCTCAACATTACCTGATCCTGAAATAAGCGTCCCTAAACGTGGGGTGAGATCTCTAAACAAGAAATCTCAGTAAGGCAAGGGGTCCTCAAGGATCTTCCACCCCAAGTTCACTTACATGTGCAATATAAGTTCAAAAACAGTATTTACAATATTAGTTCCAAAACTATGCAGTGCAACAGATATTCATGCCATGTGTGTTTATTTAATCTACTGGCCAGAGAAATGCAAGAATACGTCTATACCCACATAAGTACAAGGAACACCGCTTGCACCTCACCCACAGCCTCACCATCTTGTATGTACCACATACTCAGGCTTACTGTATAGGTGGACATCACATGCATATCATAAAAGCACATTGCATATAATAGCTCAACAGCATTTCCAAAATATCAAAGCATGTAACACAGCATGCATAAACCACATCCCCATGGGACATGGTGGAACCACAACATGGCTAAACCGAGGACACGAAAGCTTACCTTGCAAGCTAGCTATCCATGCCAAGAGTCCAACCACTCTCAAGTCCAAATACAGCAGTATCACAATCTGTTATGGACCAATAATATATCATTAATTATGCATCACAAGCATACAACTTAAAGACTACGCCTTTCCTTTACGTTTTACGTCTTAAGGCTTCCAACAAAGCCATAAGCCCTTAATCATGTGATTCTGACTTAGTTCATTAATTACAGAAGTTCAACTTCATTAATCTAGGGTCCACAAACCCCCAATAGCTTACTGTTCACACAGCACAACTACTGTTCTTCGAAATCCCAGGATATCCGAATATTACAAGGGACATATCCGGATATGCAATATCCGGATATCACACTGACCATATCCGGATATCCAGATCCCACATCCGGATATCAATATCCAGATACCATATCCGGATATTGATATCCGGATATCTATTCGACAAATATCCGGATATCTCACGACAGAATGCAGTTTCTGCATTTCGTGAATATCCAGTCCAAAGGGTCCAACTTTAACCGATTATAGACACTAAAACATGCATTTCCAGGTGTGTTTAACCTTCCCCACCCTTAAGTTATCAACTTAGTTAAATACATGCATCAAGCTTCCGTTTTTAAGCATATAAACTCAAGTTCAAAGGTGGTGATCATACCACAAGCCAAAAGCAGAGGTAGATGATGCTCTTGGAGCTCACACAACAGCTCCAAAGACTGCCTCCCCACAGTGCACGAAAATGCACACCAAGATGAGTCCTTTCTTCACAAAGGTGGCTTCTTGGAGCTTCCACAACCAAGGAGAAACTCACAAATCTCACTCAACACAACTCAGCCCTTCCCCACCCCTCAAACAGTGACCAAACTCAGAATGCAAGGCTCTCCACACACAAAAACCTCAGCCAGACACAACCATGGTGCAAAGAGGGAAGGAATGTGAAGAAAGGTGGTCACTTTGGAGGTTTATCTATGGAGGAAGGGGTGAGGACACAAGAGGACACTCAGCTGCTGCACACACTCACGTAGAAAGCCAATATGGCCTAGGGTTTTGTGCTAAGTTAGCATATATAGAGGTTTAAGCCATAACGCGCAATATTAGCCTTAATAGCAACGCAAAAGATTTTGATCCCAAACTTTGGAATCTAAACCTACACATTTTTCTAAGATTTGTCATATTTTTATTTTATTTTTCGGAGCACCTTTCCGATACGCGCTTTTCCATAGCCAGTATCAGTCCTGGCATCAGATCACAATATTTTGACTTGAAACTTGTTTTACAAGTCCTACATAATATTCTAGTAATTATCTTGTACTCGTTATAATTTTCCGGGATACTTTTCCGATACGCATTTATACCGGGAGCAGAACCGGTATCTGCACTTTTCTTCCGAAAAGCGACTTTCAGCATTTTTACTCACTTACTATAATTATTTAAGCCAAATAATAATTATCAAGGTCAATTATGAAATCATTTCCTAATCATCATAATTAATTCACTAATTTTCTTAATTAGCGGTGCGGGTTCTTACAGGAGGTTATCAGCCATGGACGCCAAAACGCTCATTCAGACCGTTTTAGCGCCCAAGTCAGTTGAAAGCAGTTGGTCACGCATCAAGCCGGACGCTAAAACGCCCATTTATGACCGTTTTAGCGTCCACATTATTTTTCAGCACACTTGTAACACTATAAAAGGCAAAAGGCCTGAAAAAAAAGGAGAGATCTAGATAATTTTCTCTCCCATCTTTCTACTCTCCTCTCTTGTATCAGATCTTAGGATCTGAATTCTCCTTTCTTTTACACAAGAATTCTTAGGAGTAGTGTAGCTTTGCAATTGAAGATTGAAGATTCACTACCATGACAATAGAGTTTGTTCTTTCTTCTTCCCTTGTATTTACTTTCATTATGTCTGAGTAGAGTCCTTTGTAGTCTGATTCAATGGAACTCAAGTGTGTATTTATGAATAATTAATGTGAAGTTGTGTTTTCCTATTATGTGATTTGTATGAAGTTGTCTTGATCAATCATTCTTGTTTAGGAAATGATGTAGAACAGACATGTTTACATTGTTTTAAAGTTGACAACTTCATCATTAGTATTATAGTAATCAAGACATTGATGTTATAATATTAATGTAATCTTAAGACCTTAGTAATTAATGCAAGTATTATGAAAGGAATCACCAAGACATTGGGGTTTCTGATTAATGTACCCATCAAGGTAGTAAGACATTACATCTTGATGATAAGCAAAAGGTTGATGATTAACATCACATGATACAGAAGTCATGATGGAAATTGATTCATTCATAAATTCATACTTGAGGGAGATTGATATCTGACTACTGTTTTAAATTATAGTCATATCTTTGTGTTTTAAACTTATCTTATTTTATGCAATTACATTTCTAGTGACAAGAAACTCATGCAAATCAAATCTTTTTGGTTGACTCAAATCAATAACAAGTGGATAATCAGTGCTTGACACAATTCCTCGTGGGAACGATCTTTACTTATCATTTTTATTACTTGTATGACTAGTGCACTTGCTAATTGGACAACAAGTCACCTTGATGAGAGAGATCTAGTAGGTCAAGGGGCGAAGCTATGGTCCAGTAGAGAGATTATTGGATCCGATTGATCCCTGCACTACTCCGGTGGCTGAGCAGAGCTACAACAATGCTTCTGTCTTTCTTTATCTTAGTTTCGATGGATCTTTCCTCTTCTTTTCTTCTTTCTTCTTTCTTTTGTATTTCTTTTCTTTCAAGTATGATGAGCTAAATTGTCTAGGGTTGGGTGAAAGAGTACCTGTATTGTGATGTAATCAGTTTGTCTAAACTTTTCTATGTATTTTTCCATTAAGTTGTTTAATAAAGTGTTAAATTGTCTCAATCTTGTAAACTCATCGAGAGAGGCTTTAGAGTATGGGCTATAGAGATATAGAACATTCTGGAAAGTTATTAGACATTGTGGATTAGCTAATTAAAATTAGTTAATGGTGGATAGAGAGATCATTCACACCACAAAGTCACATAGAATTTGCACTTAATGAACTTTATACATGTATTGAGAGCCCTTGCATACATTAGTGTTCTGATTACTTATGGATAATTGCTATAACATTGTTACAACATTATGGCGAAATTGCAATATTTGAGAAATTAACCTCCAATCTATTTTGTTGCTTGAAGTCTCTGTTCTTGAGTACACTTAGTTTACTTTACTTTTAGTAATTTGTCCGTAGTTAGTATTAGATTAGTCCTTAATTCTTAATTTACAAAACTTTCATAAATATTATTACTTTTACTGCTTCACATTGATCCAACCTTTATAGTTTTCTCCGTGAGAATGATATCTAGACTCACACATCCACTTTATTACTTGTTGAAACGTACACTTGAGTTAATGTGTGATTGATAAAAAAAGTTACACAATTGCACAACATTAGGCAAATTGGCCACCACTTGAGCTCAATGAATGATCAGCTCTAGCTTGCCACCATGCATATTGAATCTTGCCTAACCTTAGGCATGTCTGCCAATGAATAGCTTGAGAGAGGCCACCCGTCTCCACCGATGAGCATGAACAACCGTCCTTGAAAGACAACATGAAACAAGGCGCTCTACACTATAAATATAGAGACATTTAGCCCAGGTATGATATCTTTCTTTGAATAATTGAACCATATTAAACATTGAACTGACTTGAGCGTCAGAGTGTCTTGCAGATACCCCTAGTCTCCTCCAAACTGCCCAGATACGCAAAATGCTGATCAACCATCTCGCCAAGTAGCCCATCATCTCGGCAATTCTTCAATCAACTTTTCTTCTCTTCATCAACATCCTCTATTCTCAACTGTGTAGGGTTAGGCCCAACCCAATATTTATTGGACCGATTAGTATTGAATTGCAGTGATAATGTTAATGGGTTAGAGTAGTATTTCACTATATTAAATAAATTCGAAACTACATTTTAACCTAAAATATTAAATTATTGGAAGAATTTATTGTAAGAGCGATTGAATAAGCTAGTGATAATTTATTATAATAAGTGAGCTCTACAATCTAATTTTTATTAAAATCTTAAGGAATCAAATTCTTTGGTTGAACCCATTCAATAAATTATCGCTTAATTAACTCCTTAATAATAATCTCCTTCACCATCAACTCCCCCACTTCCCAACGGATAGTGCAACTTATTGCTCACTCCCACGTCCCACCGCCTTAGGCTAGAATAAATTACCGAAATTCTAACTGAGCGAAAGGCCCTCATGTCAGAAAGGATAAAGTGAGATGTTTTGGGACAAATAGTTGAGTGGCGCAGCCTTGAGCATTAGCCACATAAGACGAAGCACCTAGTCAAGGTTCCATTCCTGCGGGACACTAACCTCGTGGCACATCTTGGTGTAATTGAGTGGCCCCATTTTTCTATTTTTAATGAAATCATCAGGATATTTAGAACAAAGAAATAAAGTATCTTTGTGAAGTAGCATATTTCAGACATACATGTCAGAATAGTGCCTCTTCTTATCTTAAAAGTTATCTTGAATTATTAGCCTTGTCATGCAAGGGTGGTCTTACTTTGTACATTGTAGAAATGAAGTCAAAGTCAACCATCTAAGTTAAGTGATAAGAGCTTACTAACCCAAAAGAGAAAAAATAAAAAGACACTAGGTTCAGAGAATAGTGTAACCAGGTAAATCATAAATGTTTGCAAAAACAATTGCAGAAAAGTGAAAAGGACGACTCCACCACTAGGTTTTTTTTTTTTTTTTTTTCATATCGGTTTATTTTGGTTCGAGAATTTTCAAATTAATATTGAATGTGGACAACTCTTTCCATATTACTTTTGACAAATTTATCAGAAAACCAAATTTTCTCAACAGTGATAGATGCATGTAACAAAAACAATTTTTTTTTTTTTTGATAACAACAAAAACAATCTTTTATATAAACAAAATTTGACACCTATGTCAAAATTTTATTAATTTTTTCTGTGCATGAAAATTAAAAAATTCAACAGCTAAACACATTTTTCTTCTTATCAAAGACTTGTTCATGTATCATGTATTGGTTTTATTTAAGCTCTTCCTTTTGGGGGAGGCATGGGTATTAGTAGTGGGGCTCAAGTCCTTGGCCAGAACCACTGAACCAATGGGTTCAGAGAAACAATGGGCTCTTGGGTGATTGATTAGTGATGACTGAGTGACAAGTTCTTATATTGTGTGCGGAAGTTAGAACTACAACCCTCAAATTTATTAACCAAAAGATGACTTGTTTGTGTCACTAAAAATGTTTGGTTGCAAATTGACCCCACACTTCTAGCACCGGAAAACAATGACTTTGCACCCACCTCTCTCACTCACTCTCTTTAAAAGTACCATACACTTATTGTTAGTGTATTTTAAGCCTTTTTGTCTCTCTTTCTTTTATTTTTATTTTTCATTCATTGGTTCTTACTAATCAACCCCCTCTCTGTTTCTCTCTGACCCTGAATCAGAATTAACCACCCCCCCCCCCCACCACCACCAAAAAAAAAAAAAAAAAAGGGATGAAGAAGATCCATCTAATACTCAGAAAGTGCAAGAGCTTGTCAAGGCAGCTAGGAAGATCTTCATCATATAGTAGCCTGAGGTCCAAATCTGTTAAGGAAGACTTATGGGCAGGACAAGGCATGCAAGAAGACGAACATTGTGAAACTATATTTGTAGGCAGCACAAGGAAACGGTATGTGATTAGTTCCAAATATCTGAATCATCCTCTTCTGAATGCTCTAATCAACAAGTCAAAGCAAAAGGGCAGTGATGAAAATGTTTTGGTGGTCAACTGTGAGGTGGTTCTCTTTGATCATCTATTGTGGATGCTAGAAAATGCAGATCCTAATTTTAGTTCTGAGTCTTTGGAGGAATTGGCTGAACTATATGTGTTTTAATTTATGAGTTTTCAAAGTGCAGAGTGCACATGCCTAGTGTCATTTTGTTGGGGTGTGCAAGCATCTAGCAAAATGTAATGGTTGAGAGTCCCTTTTTGTTTCATTTATTATAACTTCATCTCTATGGTGCATTAAATGGTTCTGTAATTGCATAGCTGATTTCTGTTCTAACTCATTGGTTTTTCAGGAACCCTATGCTTGATTAATGCCATGATGTTGTTGGCTTGGGCAATTGGCCTTGTCGTGTGGCTTTCTTAATGTTTAATAATGGATAGCTAGTTATCTTTGTGGATCCCCAATTGATTAAAATTATGTACCGGGGATAGGGATAGTATATAATAATAATATTAAAGTTATTTTTTCTCTTTCCATCCATCAGCCTACAGCTTAAAAAAAAAAAAATCTTTTTAAAATTATAAATATGTAATATCCTTAATATATAGTTATAATTGGTTGCTGCAAAAGTTTGACCCTTCCAACGGTGAGAAGTGATTTTGCCTATTTTTTTTTATCAATGGTTCTTTATCATAACCTATGGCTAAACTAAATAACAGTTAAGTCTGAATTTGGCCGATACATGTCACTCCAATTTAAATTTATTATTATTATTTTTATATCTTGAGTGACTGTTGACTTAACACCGTTGATTATTTTAAAATAAAAATATTGTAAGTATATATTTTTATTAATTATACTTTTAAAAAAAAATAGCTTAATTGAAATTTTTATCCTTTTAATATACTTACAAAAATAAATAATGTGATTTTAGTCCAACAACATTTTTCTTAACAATCGATTTTTCTAAATGAGAAAAATCAGGTCTATGAGTTTTCTTTTGGATAAAATCAGGTCTGAGTTAGTTTGTCATCCAATTACAAACAAAAGCTAGTGATGTGGCCAATGAATTACATACATAATATGATATTTTATTAAAGGGATAATTTATTTTCACCCATTGCATTTACATGGTTTATCACTTGATTTTATGTTAATTCAAACTTGTCACTTAGACATACTGTACTTATAAAGTTGTATCATTTAACCCTCCGGGTGATTTTAAAGTATTGCATGGTTATAAAAATGTTTCACTTAGATTTTCTGTGGTCTTATATATATATATATATATATATATATATATATATATATATATATATATATATATATATATATATATATATATATTTTTTAGATATTTATCTTATAATATTATCATATGATAAATTATAATAAGATTAATTATTAAAAGATAAAAATAAAATTATATGTTTATAAATTATTTAACTATCTTTAAAAATAAATTATTTATACAAAAATATAAATGATATATTTTATATTATATTAAAAATTAAAATATTATTTAACATTGAAAAAAAAGTTTTATCTTACAAATTAATTTACCTTATTTTTTAAAAAAATACGTATTCATCTATAAAAATAATTACTTTAAATTAATTTTTTTATTTTTAATTAATAATAATTTCATTCAAATACTTAAGAATTTATACATGTAATGTAAACTTTTTTATTTACTTTCTTTTTTATTCTATAGTAGTATAATCATATCAATTTAAATTGTAATAAAATTAATTATTATAAATAAAATTAAAAAAATATTAAATGATTTATTTGAAAATTATGATAAAATTAATAATTTATTTAAAAATTATCTTCAAAATAATCAAATATTATAATTTAAGAAAATCAAATTCTTATTATCTAATGCATTTAATTTAAATAAATTGAAATAAGTTTTAAAAAGAATTATTTTTTATTGTAAAAATAAATTTAAGTGAAATATTATTTTTTGTTTTATCTATTTTTATCTAATATAATATAATATTATAAAAAAAATTAACATAAATAATTCTTTTAGATAATATGTCTTTAATTTATTTTAAGTAATAATTCAATTTTAATTATATTTTTTAAATAAATAAAAAATTAATATTATTTTAAAATAACTTCAAAATAAATAAATTTAAATAATTTAATTTAATATTTAATAAATATATTTTATTAAATGTTTGTTTGATAATATTATATTTATATAAAATAAAAATTAAGAAAAATAAATAATTTTATATTTATAAGACCTTAAGGGATCTAAATGATATATTTTTGTAACCACCATAAATGTAAGTGAAAATTGGAAACTACAAGGAGTTAAATAAATAACTTATTTAACTATAATATCTCTCATTGATAAGCTTAAAATCACAGGAAATTAAGTGATTAAACCAAAAGAGGTGAAAATAAAGTTTTAGCATCTTGATAGGCGAGCAAGTGACTTTATCCTATTTCAAAATTTTCAATATAAACAGATTTAACATAAGATGACGTATTTGAATGTAGTAAAATGATACATTTAAATATATTAAAGTTTACGATGGGTCTATTGTGACTTCCACATACGCATTGAATCAGACAAGTGATGAAGTGGAAGTTCAGAATTATTGTCACTAGGTTTGAATATTAAAACATCAAATTCATTATTTTAACTCTATTTGAATGAATTAACATAAATTGAAGAGGACTTTAAATTATCAGGCAGTGAATAAAGTAAAGAGTTCAATTATAATAATTATGTGATTATCAGTCGCCATATTTCACAACGAACAAGAAAGTTAGGATTTGATTCCCCTAATTATTCATTTATATTACATAGATCTAATCCAATTCAATTTTCTAATATCTACTAAAACTCAAATTCATCTAATTCGATTCGTTAATAACTTAACCCTTCCTCAAACTAAGAACTAAGAGCTAAATTGACAAAATTAACCCCTTAATTTGAAATAAGCATTAAAATCTATTGAAACCCAACGGTTTCTATAATGGTAATGGAATATAATATAACGGTAATGTAATGGTAATGGAACGGGTAATGGAACGGGTAATGGAACGGTAATGGAATGGTAATGGAATATAATGGTAATCAATATATCTCAATAATTAGTACTTATAGCAGTGCTACTATAGTAGTATCCTTATTTTAATTCCTTAATTGTAATAGTATTTTCTATTGTAACATCATTCATGGTTATAAGTAGATGTGTGGTGTTAAGAAATGATATCAGAAAATTATTGCAATTTCTCATCTCTCCGTTGACTCTTTCTCTCTCAATTCCCTCTTCTCCTCCTCTTATCCTTTGTGCAATTTTCTTCTTTCTGTAGCATCTGCTACAATTTCATATAAGAATGTCTATTCGTAGATCATTAGCATCTACAATTGCACTAAGATCTTAATAATATACCAATTTCCTAATTACATATATAAATTTAAAATTAATTATAGAATGATCATGTAATGGAAGCTTGGAGAAAATACTTAATACACTACAATAAAATTGCTCTTAGTCACGACAAAAACCGTGGCAAAACATGATAAAAGCTGTGGCTAAATAAGTTGTCCATTGTTTCATAAACCGTGGCTAAAACGGGCGTTGCATTATTTTAACCACAATAATTTTTGCGTTTAAACACGGTCTGTATGAGTGTGGTAACATTGAGTTAGCCATGGTTTATGTTCTATTAGCCACGTTAATTCGTGGCCAAACGATTTGGATCCCAATGATGAAAAGTTTTATTTGCCACAGTCATAACCGTGGCTAATTATAAGAAAATTTTTAAAAAAATAAATAAAAAATATTACAAATTTTTCCACTATCAAATCCGAAATATTTCAATTTCATGTATTACAAAATCCAAACCTGGCCTCTTTTCTCAGGAAAAAATAAAATAAACAAAACAAAACAAAAAATTACACCTCCTGGCAATGGAGAGGATTGCTCCTACATCAAATGCTTCAGCTGAATCAGCCTTCATGGCACATAGCTCTTCATTAGTTTCACGAGCAAACTTACACATAAGCCAAAGATAATTTCAAACTTACTGTTCTACCCATGTGTTTAAAAAGGGGAAAAACAGAGAGAAGAAAAAAGAGAGAGGGGGAATAAAAAAGGAAAGCTTGAGTGAACCTACACCTCTAGTTTTCTCTTCTTTATTCGATATACAAAGCAAAACGGCTCCAAGAATGTCAGCATAATAAGGAACAAGCTGGTCTCCACCAAGTTTGACAAACTCATTTATCTATTAAAATAAGAAAGCACAAAGGACTCACAAAAAAGTAATTGGAAATTTTCCTTTTGATCGAAAAAGAAATATTAGTTTTGAGAAGATGCCAATACAAAGCATAAAGTATGATAACGGTAAATACATATCTTTTAAGTCAAAGGATTGCAATTCCACTTACCCATGTGATAGATGTTAGCCTAGTAAATTCATCTGGAGAACCTGCCCTCTGTACCAGTATTTCAGCCATTCAACCATAATCTACAGACTTCAAGAGTAGTACTGCTCGAATCAGAAAATGACAAATGAACAAAAAAATCTGCTTGTGTCAAAATAGAAGCTGAAAATGATGTGCAGCACAGTTAATCAACACAAATGCAAGTTAACAGTTAACAGGTGTATCAACCCTAAAAAATGGGTTATGGAAAAGTGGATAATGGCTGCAAAAAATCCTATTCATACAGTTAAAAGGAAATCCAATGATACAAAAACAGAATTGGGAACATTTGGGATAGCAAATTGATTCACCTTAAAAGATGGGAACCAAACAAAAGAGGATAATAGCTTCAGCCTACAATAAATTCCTTAGGCAGATAAAAGGAAAAAGAAAAAGAGCTAAACTCTTAAAAGTGCAGAACCCTTACAACTCAAAAAAAAGGAGAAAAATATATTAGTAGGTGCCTTACTGGGGAGTTCTTAATCTCTTGAAGAAAAATGATTATTTTGTTGGGTGCATATGAGTTAACAGACTTTATTTTTTTTAACAGATTTGTTTAATTATTTAGATTATATAGTTTAAGTAGGTTAATTATTTAGACTTAGGCATAAAATAAAATACATATGAGACGAAATCCAAAGAGTTTAGGGATGTAATTTAAGATAGAATGTTATATGATCGGTAAGACCTTGCAGCCTCTAGTTCGCTATCGAATAGCTCAAGATATATATACCTGCAAGCAAGCAATAAAAAGGCCCAATGTAAAAACTGAATTCTGGTTTATCACAAACAAAACCAAGTTGTTGATCCCTTAGCAAAGTGATAAAATTTTGAGATTTCACTTGATGCAAATGGAAACTGAAAATTGATACAAATGCAAGCTGATCAAAGCAATGCCAACGAATGATTTTCTCACTTTTTCCCGAGAAACTGCCCCATACGAGCTTCCCATCGCCCACATTTATGAAGAGTAACTCCCCTATATTTGGAGCTTCCCTTGAAAAACCAGTGCTCTGTCGTCGCAGAATATGAACAAACTCTTCCTTTGTGAAGCTGCCCATCTGCAAAATAATAATAGAAATTGAGGCTACAATTAGAACTTCCATTAAAGCTTTAAATAAAGAGTAATAAAACCACAAACTATGAACAATAGGATTATCTGCTCACTAACCTGCTTTATATCTTCATTATAATCGCTGACATTGAAATTGATATCAGCATCAACGCCACGGAACTTGATTGTAGCTTGATCATATGCCCTGAAATCGAAAAGATAAAAAAGGATAAAAAAGAGCTGTATGTAACATTTAGCACAAAAAACGACATAGCTTAGTTTATCTATTATGCCTTGGCAAAGATGAAAGATTTTGGGAGTAAGAATTATATTCAAAATGATAAATCGGACAAAGATATACAAAAACAACAGCTTGATGGTGTTTCTATGTAAGAGACTCTTTATGATACTGTCCATGGAACTCTCAACGGATAAAGCATAGCCATCCAAAGAGTCATTAGTCCCACAACTCAGTCACATGATTCAAAGTTAACCAAAGAAAATATTCTTATAAATCGTATTTCAGGTGGCCAATATCTCAGAGATGGGCTCATAAATATCACAAAATTAGAAATGTGCATGATAATCTGTATATAGCACACAACCACAGAATACGATCATGGAGCCTATGTTTCATGTATCAAAGTAATACTTCAAATAAATTCTATCATTCTCTCTAATGCAGCTTAGTAAAAAACCTGAGGCTCAAAATTCTCCGTGAGCAGAATATTCTCTGCCTTAATATCTCTATGAATTATTCGTCTGTGACAATTCTCATGCAGATAAAGGAGACCTTCGGCTATTCCCAGAGCAATTTTATACCTTTTACTCCAATCAAATTTGTTTTTATCTGGACCTGGAATCCATCATGAGAGAATAAGTCGTAAATACATTTAAAATTTAAAGAGCAAGTTTTCACATACAACTAAGTACAAACCATGAAGAAGAGATCCTAAACTTCCAAGTGGAGAGAGCTGAAAGACAAGCTGCATTTCCCTTTCTACACAACACCCAATAAGCTTAGCAGTATTAGGATGGTCAATGATGTGCCTCTGGAAAGTGTAGTTTTCTGTGTTAAAATTGAAAAGAATTGATTTATAAAAGAGCAACTTATATATATATATATATATATATATATATATATATATATATATATATTTGCTAATTATATTGATTCTTTCTTTTCAATTATACTTCTCACCTATTGGTTGTATTTATACAGGTAAAAGGAGTGAAAACTACAAATTATAAAAGGGTGTTGATGCAAGTCCATAATTCCAGAAGCATGGCGCGGACCGGCACCACACTGGCGCGAACCCGCGCCAGTTTACTAAGTTTGCACCGGAGGCTACCACATGGCGCTACCTAGCGCCAACATGGCGCCTCCTAGCACCAAAAGTGGTGCAAATCAGCGCCAAAATACAAGAAGAAATGGCGCAAATCAGCGCCCAAAAAGTCAAGAAAGGTGGCGCCACTAAGCACCCAAAAAGGTGAAGAATGGCGCCAACCGGCGCCATGTTACGTAGAAGAAGTTCTGACTTTTCAATTCTCACAGAGGCACGGCGCAAACTTGCGCCACACTGGCACCAACTGGCACCGATTTACGGGAAAGAAGTACCGTGTTTTCGGAAGGGTATTTTTGGAAGAAAGAAAAAGGCTTATAAATATATCCTCTTGGCAGAACCCTAAAATCAGATCTGGGAGAAGAAAGGAGGTAACTGTGGAGTTCTTTGTGTTCTTCATCTTGATACTTCTTCTTTGTATTTTCTTTCCCTTTCATTTTAGTTTATGTTGAATTTTAAAGAGCAAGTTTTCACATAAAACTAAGTACAAACCATGAAGAAGAGATCCTAAACTTCCCAGTGGAGATAGCTGAAAGACAAGCTGCATTTCCCTTTCTACACAACACCCAATAAGCTTGGCAGTATTAGGATGGTCAACATGAGCAATAACACCTAGCAAATTTAGAAAGCCAGTTGTCTTCTCATCTGTGGTTCCTTTAGTCAGTTTCTTCACAGCTTAATCATACCTTTAATCTTCTTTCTACTTCAGCATCTGCCATGGCATCAGATAAAAAAGGATCTCTATTTCCATTGCAAGAAGATCCATCATCCTGCTCAGCAGTAAAACATGAACGGTTAAACACATATATATGATAGAAAACTGAATAATACACATTCTACTTGAATTTCATCATAGTATATACCCAGCAGAGCATAAGCAATAACATGTGTATACTTATACATGGACATACACTAACCTCTGAAACTAAATAATTGCTCACATCAGGAGGAGAAGGTATATCTATGATATCATCTTCATAGGCAACTTGAGGAATCTTTTGATGAAAACCATCATCAAATTCTCTGTCGCCAAATCAGAAGTCATATTCAAGTCCTATAATCCCATTTAACTTTATAATGATTGGAGAAAAGTAAACTGCTAAAAAATAAGAACTAACTATTACATGAGTTTTTGCATGTTAGGCAAGGAAAATAAGTTAATCTTCGTTAGATATGCGTAATCGGAGACCTGAGACGCTTTCTGAAGACTGGATACGAGTTCGGGGAGCAAAGTGGGCAATGATTTGGGGAAATCGTGGTTTCCGATAACGGCTAGGGCTTCGCTGAGCTGCGATTGGATCTTGTGAGTGGCGGAGAGCATAAGTGGGATGATTAGGGATTTGATCTGCTCCTTCTCAGGTTCAAGGATGGGGGATTTGATCTCCTCCTTCTCGGGTTCAAGGATGCGGGATTTGATCTCCTCCTCCGCATTTGATCTCCTCCACCAGATATGGAGGTGGTTCTTGAAGTTGACGGAGGCGGTTAGGCGTATCTGCTCGTTGATGGATGGCTCGGCGACAAGGCGGAGAACAGTGAGGGAAAAGTATGGGCGGTCGGTAGCCTCGGCGAGGGAGGATTCGGCTCGGCAGCGAGGTTCCGGCGCCGGAGAGAGAGTGTGGAGGAAGCATTCGGAGAGAAATTGGAGAGTCTGAGGTTCCACTCCAAAAATTTTGGCTGAGAATATTAAATTAATGATCCGAGTGCGATTAATATTTATTTTCTTGTTCATCCTTCGAAATGAGAAATTAGATAAAAGACAGTGCAAGAACCTGAGCAGTTGACGGTTGACGGTAGCTTCAGATCGTAGTCAAGAACGAAGCGGTGGAATTTTTCAGCGAGCATTTGAATTTGAATGGTTTGATCTGCAACAAACGTTGAGTTGCATAAGACAATTCAAAAGACTCACGGGTGGGGAAAGAGAGAGTATCGTTCATGGTTTCTGGATGAAGAAACATAAACAATTCCAAAATCTTTTCGAACGAAGAGAGAGAGAGAGTCTCTTTTGCTTATGAGAAAATGGAAAAATTGAAGCAATTTTTCCCAACTACCTCAAATATAGGTTTTGAAGAATCAGAAATATTTAGGGCTATTGCAACCCCATCGTATCTTAATAGGGGTAATGGGATAACAGAGATAAAAAGACAAAAAAACTCCTAAATTCTGGAACGATACCCAATCCAGGTAGCAAATTTGAGCCTTTCTAAATTTTTTGCCGTGATTACATTTACGGTGGGTAAATTCTCGTGCCTAATCGTCGTATTTGTTGTAGTGATAGAAGAATGAGAAATTGGATTAAGTAATAAATCTGAATTAAATCAAGTTTCAATTGGGGTCTATCTACTGAGGTTTAAGGTGAGAGAACTTTAATTTCTTAGGGTTTATGGTTCTTGACTTAGGGTTTATTTTATCAAAGAGTGTTTTTCTGCTTTAGGGTTTGGGCGTTAAAATTTATTTTTTGTTTCCATGTAAAAGGTAAGGAAGTGTTGTTGGTGAAAGGAGTGTGATTGAACAACCATCGAAGCCTACTTTGAGCTAGGGTTCCATTCTTGAATTTCAAGAATCAAAGGGGTAAGTGGTCTAACCTTGATTTTTGGTATATTGGAGCCTTTGGCTTGGTGAATCCATGTGAGGAATGAATTATTGATTGTTTGTAATAGCGCGAATAGTTTATTGTTGGTGAAAGTGCATGTATGCTATTGGCTTGTTGCACAAAGAAAAGTGTTGGAAAACTTGATTTCAAGAAGTAAACCCTTAGACATTGGAATTAGTCCCACTTATTATTCCACCATAATCCTTGGAATAATGTTTAATTCATTTAATGATTGTTGGATTGTCAGAGTATAGTATAATATGAATTCATATAGAAAATTATTTTTTATTGGTGTATGGACCAATGAACAAGTATTAGAGGCTAGATTGTATGATTAGTGTACGGATTATTATGCAATTGGATGTGTAATATGATGTGCTCGTGTGTTTAGTCATTATATTTATGAATTGATTGAGGAGTTTCATTGGTCAAGAGAATATTGTATGGACTTCCCTTGGGGATTTTTCCTAAGAGGTACAACTCTTTGAAGTTTCATACAAACTCTCATTTTGAGATACGACTCATCGGAGTAGTCTTAGTGTACCGGGTACTTCAAGGGGAAAGGAACATGTATAGCTCTTTTGAAGATTGCACATATTTGATATGCTTATTTTGGGAGTTTACTTGTTTAACAATCTTTGGGAGAGAACTTGTAATCTTTGTGAAAAGGATTTTAAATGTTGTACATGACTTATGATTCAAGTATGGTGCTTTTGGTTTGTAATTCAAGTGATGTAATTATGATGTAAACTTAGGAATTCATCATAGGATGACTTAAGAGGCATTATGTGTTTATGTATGATGGCTTGATACCTAAACTTGTTGGATATTGCATGAAATACTATAGGATAGTTAGATATATATGAATTGTAAGAGGAATGATCAATTAGGTGGTAAAAGAAACATTTGTGCTGTCTAAGTGGTCCAAATCATAGCAAAATGTTATCATCTCTTTTGCTATTCAAGTTTTTATGATTTTGGGTGAAATTTAAGAGTTAACTTTCATGGTTTCCATTGATAATTGTTAAGGAATAATGCTATACTGAACAACTACAATGAGTAAATGGACCAGGTACAAACGAGATGTTACCTTTTATGGTATTTGAGCAACTTTCTAGGGAAAGACCTAGTGTGTAGTGTTAAGTGTGGTGCTTGTTGAGAAGTTACTAGTGTTTATTGTCATAATGCATATCTAATTACTGAGTGAGAGCCCGATCAACTCGTTCCTTTGTGTGACATGTGGGGATCCACTGCAACTCCCACAACAGAAATCACATGACCCAAAAACTTCACGGACTTCAGCCAAAACTCACATTTCGAAGGCTTAGCTTGGAGCTTTTTCTCCTTCAACACTTGCAACACAATCCTCAAGTGCTCAGCATGCTCCTCTTTAGTCTTGGAGTAAATCAAGATGTCAACAATGAAAATGATCACAAAATGATCCAGGTACGGCTGAAAAATTCGATTCATGTAATCCATGAACACTGCGGGTGCATTGGTGAGTTCAAACGGGATCCCAAATACTTATAATGACTGTATCTCTAACGAAACACGGTCTTTGGGACATCCTCCGGCTTGACCCGAATCTGATGGTATTCGGACCGGAGATCAATCTTCGAATACAAGCAAGCACCCCTAAGCTGATCCAATAGATCATCAATATGAGGGAGGGGATACTTGTTCTTGATTGTCACCTTGTTTAGTTGTCTGTAATCGATGCACAATCGCATAGTCCCATCTTTCATTTTCACAAAGATGACCGGTGCTCCCCATGGAGACACGCTCGGTCGAATGAAGTCTTTCGCTGAAAGATCCTCAATATGCTTCTTCAGCTCTGCCAACTCTGGTGGCGACACCCGGTATGGAGCTAAGGAAATAGGCCCCACACCAGGAAACAAATCAATGGAGAACTTTATCTCCCGCTGTGGTGGAAACTCAGGAAACACCTCGAGGAATTCTCTCACCACAAGAATGCCAACGATATCCTCCTGTGTCCCACTCACCACACCTCCCAACATGAAATACCCATATGCCCCTGCTCTCAAGGCTCTCCTAGCATGTAGTATTGAAATATAAGGCGGGGAACTGGTTGTGGAATCACACGGAGACATCACCACTCACTTGGAACAACAGTCAATCATCACACAATATCTGGACAACCAATCCATGCCCAGAATAATCTCCAAGTTAGCCATCGGCAATCCAATCGGGTTTATAGAAAAATCATGGTTGTCCCACTAAAACACGACATCTCGATGCACAATGTAGGTATCACACCTTTCTTCGGTGGCGGTAGTCACCGCAACGGTGGAGAAAGCACAGATATAGGCAATTCAAGCCCCACAGCAATCAGGGTAGCAATGAAGGAATGCGTAGCCCCGGAGTCAAACAAGATATCAACAGCAGATCCACCAATGGAAATAGTACCTCTGACAAGGTTCGGAGCTCGATCTGACTGTTGCAGATCCAAAGTGTAAACGCGGCCAGTGGTAGGTGGCACAACAGGTGTCGCAGTAGATGGAACCATCTGCAACGGAACTGCCTGAACTGCTGTAGCTCCCACGGTCGATGCTGGACAATCTCTGGAGTAGTGGTCCACCTTGCCACAATGGAGACATATCAGCTGGCCTGAGGCACACGGCCCCACATGAACCTTCCCACATCCCGTGCATTTGGGAGCAGGAGGTCTCGTTGTACTCCCTTGAGTAGGAGTCCTCTTAAACTGATTTTCCGCTTTCCTAGCCGCCAATTGCTTTCCCTTTCCTTTGCCAGCAGACTTGCCGCTTTACGACACGACACTCCGACACGTTAATTTTAAAAATGTTAGATTTCGACGCCAATTGCTTTCCAAAAAAAATGAATCTTTCCCTTGCCAGCAGTTGGAACTAAAAACTCTTGTCTTTCCAGGAAGTGGAACTACCAGTTCCCTTACCATCAGCTATCTTGGCCCTCTTGGCCTTGCTCACAATGCATACATCCTCAATGTCCCTGCACTGGTGCACCAATGTTCCAAAGTCTCTAGATGCAACACCAGCAATGCGATCAGCAATCTCCTCATTAAGTCTCATGCGGAACTTAGAAGCCAACATCCTCGGAGTAGGCATAGCGATCCTGAAATGTGCAAACTTGGCCAGTTCATTAAACTTAGCCAAGTACTCGTCCACAGTCAATGACCAGACCATCAAACTCCCCCTGCTTCCTCTCTTGCACATCATAGGGAAAGTATCTACCCAAAAAAGCAATCCTTAAAGAATGGCCATGAAATCACATGACCCTGCATCTCATACACATGTGAGGTGTTCGTCCACCACTTATGAGCATCGCCCTCCAGCATATACGTGGCGAACATCAGCTTCTGCAGATCAGTAGACAACATCACCCTGAATATCTTGTCCAGGGCCTGCAGCCATCTAGCAACAACAATGGGATCATAAGATCCATCAAAAGAATGTGGCTTATGCTTGCAGAAAACATTCAGCCGGTGGTCAATCACATCTCTATCCTCAGCAGGCTCATGGAAGGTCTGCATCGCCACAGTAAGGTGACTGCCATCTCCCATATGGCTCTAACTATCGTCCTGTAGACTGGGTGGAGGTGGTGGCGGTGGGAACTGACCCTCATCGCGGCCAGCCCTCAACTCCTCCAACATGACCCTCATCATGGTCATATTTTCCAGCTTGTTCGCCTCAAGAACATCTTCTGTGGCCTTCCGGTTCGCCTCTCAAACGGCGTCTATCATCGCCAGGTTGGCCAATCTAGCGGCCTCCTGATCGGCTAGTCTAGCCGCCTGCATCTCAGCTAATGCAGTCAGGACCGAGTCGGGTTGACCCTCATTCATCTCCCGGTTCCTCCTAGGTTGCACCATGACTCTGCACAAGTTACACAAAGAATGAGTTGATCAGGCCCACGCAATGTGGTCATAAATGCATCATCATAGCAAAATCCAACAGAGAGAACACACACGACAGACACACAGCAAAACATCCTAAGTTAATTGCAATACATACAGGTTTTTCCCCTAGAAAGTGCTCTATACCATAAAACGTAACACCCCATGTATACCCGGTTCATGTTATCGTATTAAGCAACGCTTAATTAAATGTGCGGAATATCTTTTTCTTATGAATTATGACGTCATTATCATTAACCAAGTTGATTATTAAATCATCTTTCAAAACATTTCCTATATGTAATTGCAAATCAACAACAAACTGAAATACCTCATAATATATATGTGTATCTACTGACGGATCTACAACACGTAGACCGGAGAATATCCTGGTTCATTATACATAACAAGTCAAGGTAAACAAAACATAATCCATGTAGCATGGACAATCCCCATGCTCACCAAATAAGGCAACATAGCCAACCAAGTCTCAGCAACTAAATCATAAAAATTATGTAAAGCATGTCAGCATCCAAGTATAACAGTGTAAACAGCAAGCATATCAGCTAAGCTCCGGCCTCCTGCCGCTAAAGGTATCAACCCCAGAGTTACCTGAACCTGAAAATGGTGCCCCAAACGTGGGGTGAGATCTCTAAAAATAAATCTCAGTAAGACAATGGGTCCTCAAGGATTTCTCCACCCCAAGCTCACTTACAAGTGCAATATAAGTTCCAAAAGCAATTTAACAATATAAGTTCCAAAATCAGTGCAATGCAGCATATAATCATGTCATGTGTGTCAACTATTCTACTGGCCAGAGAAATGCAGGGTTTGCATATGTCTATTACCTACATTTAGTGCAAGACACCACTTGCACCCACCCACAGAATCACCCTATTGTATGTCTCTCACATACTCAGGAGCTCCGTCTAGGTGGAACACCACATGCATATCATAAGGCATCCATATAATAGCTCAACAGCATTTCAAATATCAATACATGAAAAACACATCATGCATATAAACCATCCCCCATGGGACATGGTGGAACCAACAATGGCTAAACCGAGGACACGAAAGCTTACCTCTTAAGCCATCAATCCAAGCCAGGTCCCCACAAGCTCAATGTCACCAAATAGCACAATCACAGTCTGTTTATACAATAATCAATCATCAATAATCATTACCCAAGGTTCCATTAAGTGATTAAAGCTTTCCATCTCATTTTAAGTCATTTCATGCAATTTCTTCAAGAGGTATTCGAATACTCCTCGATGAGTATTCGAATACTCCATATCTCCATAAAGTATCCAAATACTTGGGTATCCGAATACTTTTACCATAGTGTTCGAATACTTCACAGTATTTGAATACTTATACTATGGTATCCGAATACTTTTCTTCCCAGAAAAGTATTCCAATACTCCTTCAAGGAGTATTTGACTACCACAAGATAAGTATTCGAATACTACACGAAAATTATTCAAATAATTATCAGACAGAATGCAGAAACTCGAGTTGTTCATTTTATAAATCCATTTTTAAGGGTCCTAAAGCGATTTGGAGTCCAATGACTCCGTAAACAGATGTTCATTAACATGTTTTAGACTTAGATTATTAGTCCTTAGCTCAAATGATCAAGGTTTCACTTTTTAATGGATTAAACAAGCTAAAATCATGAAAATATCAAAGAGGTGATCATGGTATACCTCAAGTTCCAAACACTCAGAAAAGGACTCAGCATTGGAGCTTCCAACAATGCTCTAGGTTCTAACTTTGAAGAACCACGAATTTACACCAAAAGCTTGGGCCTTTCACCACCAAAATGGCACCATGAAGCTCAAAGTGCCAAGAAGATGACCCCCCCAACCAACTCATAACTCAGCCCTCACAGTCTCTCAAACACAGAATCTAGACTCATAAATGAAGTCTCCTACTCACTCCCAAGGCAAATCCTCACTCACACAAGGTGTTTTGGTGAAGATAACAAGTAGAAAAGTGGCACCTTTGGCTCACAAAAGGAAGGGAAGGTGGAGGTGGCAATGGAGAGAGACTGACCAACAGCCAAAGGGTCCAAAACCCAGGTAGGAAAATTTGCATTCTGACCTAGGGCATTGTGCCACAAGGTATAAATAGGTCCATTAAACTAATCCCACTGTAATAGCGCTAGTAGTTACGCTTAATATTTTAATCTCAAACTATGGAATCTGAACCTATTCAGTTTTCTAAGATTTTTCATATTTTTATTTTATTTTTCGCAGCACCTTTCCGGTACGCGCTTTTACATATTCGGTATCAGTTCTGGCACCAATTCTCATTATTTCGACTTGAAACTTGTTTTACTAGTCCTAAATATTATTCTAGGAATATTCTCATACTTATTATAATTTTCCGGGATACTTCATCGGTACGCACTTATATCGTGGAGCAAAACCGATATCTGCACTTTTGTCAGAAAAGCGACTTTTAGCATTATTATTTAAGCCTTCTCATAATTATTAGGGCCAATTATGGAATTATTTCTTAATTCTCATATTGAATTAATTAATTTCCTAAATTAACGATGCGGGTTCTTACAAGCAACAACAGTTTGTTTCTTACTTTTCCCAAGAAATCAGGTTTTCTCCTACGAAGACACAATAGCTTGAAGTAGAGCGCCTATATGATGGTAATCCTGCCCAATTGGCATCTGAATAACCATAAATTGTTGTATTTCCCTGATCTGAATATAATAAACCTCTGGTGCTCCTTTGATGTACCGGAGGATCCTCATAGCAACATTCCAATGAGAATTACAGGGAGAGTCAAAGAACTAACTAGCCACACTAACAGCAAAAGAAATGTCTGGCCTAGTCATAGTGAGATAATTAAGCTTTCTAATCAACCTCCGATAACATCGAGGATTAGATAATTGCTCACCCAACATATTAGTGCCCTCTACGATATCTGATGGGACGTAAATTCGTTCCCATCTAAACCCATTTTGATGGCAAAATACCACACGTTCCCTCATCTGATGAGCAACTTCAGCATGAAAATCACTTGTTTTACACATTTGTGACAAAAACACAGTGAGGGAACGAATGGTAACGTATTCCTTTAAAATATATTAAAAGGGGAACGGACTGAGACGCATTTAATGCACCTGCTCCATTCATTTAATGCCTCTGTCCACTGTGCAGGAAACGTAGGACTAAAGTCTTCTAAAAGCTGAGGCGGTGCACCAACTGAGCAGCTGGAAGCGTGAAGAGCAGAGAATCAAGAGTTCTCATTGGTTGAAAAAGAAAGCAAGGCATGGGACATTCTGCAAACTACGGCTAATCATCACTCAACCCTGCAAACTGCTACAGTCTTCACAATCAGCTGCCATCGACTCGTCCCCTCATACAAGCAACCAGCTCCAAAGGAATTACAACCTTGCCACTCCTCTTCCAGCTATAAATAGGACAACCTTCACATAAAAACATCATCGACTCCTGGAGGGTTTGAAGTCCGAAAGGAAGAGATCACCTAGTAGTATTAGTAGTTAGTAAAATTATTAGTATTTTAAGAGTTGTAATTGTAGTTAAGTGACAACCCATCTTCTTTCTCTGTAACAACCATTAAGACTTCTCACGAGCAACAACCCATCTTCTCCATTTTCTGTTTCTTTTGTAACTGTCTTTCAAATTAATATAAGTGTTTTTCTCTTCGTTCCATTCATTATCTCTTGACTGAATCTCGGGTCTATGTGATCTTAGTCGAGAATAATTATGTTTAAACTATCAGCCATGAGCTGAACTATCTGTGGAATGGGTAATCTATGAAACTCTTAAAGAACTGTTTTCAAAACTCTTGACCGAAGCTTTTTGTATTTCTTTAGCTAAGTAAGCTATATTCTTTGTGCGCCAATGGAAATTGGGTACATACTGAGAAAGTAACTTTCATAAGGAAGGGATTTCAGACAGCTTAGCCATTGGGGGAAGGTAGATGTCATGGCAAAAACGCTACTGGTCACCTTAGGAATAAGGGGTCAACTCGTCCACTTTAAGGTTCTGAACTAAGTACCTGTTGGAGTCAAAGGAGCCATAGGAATATGGAAACTTGTGAGCCATCTAGACCATGAGCTGAGGAATCAGAGTTGGCAGGCAAAGAAACTGGGACAAAGCCAAAAAGTGCTAAGTCTTGAGCAGAGAAAACAGCCTCTTTAAGAGGGAAGCAGTGAATTCGTTCCTTCTGTTAAACTGTTTTAAACCACCACCTTGTTGTCTCTTGATTATAATTGCTTATGTTTTTAGTAGTTTTACTTTAGTAAATATTATACTTAACAAACTCCACATGATTATTATCTCACCTTCTTCTCAACAGGAAGGATTACATACATAACGCAGCGAGCAATTGTTTGCCACCAGATTGAACCTACTGTTCCTGAGGAACATTGTCAAGACAGTAGGGAACGTCTGACCAGACAGTTCATTAACTAACTTTTCTTCTCATTTTCACTTTTATCAAGATAGTGTAAGACAATCATTAGAATTCTATCCTCGTGGGAACGATAATTTGGGCACTAATACTCCCTTTATTACTTGATGCGTGCACTTGCGCACTTGGGTTGGAACTGAGGAACGAATCTGTGTTTTGCAAGAACAGAGGAATGTTCCCCAGCTAAACTTATATTTTCCATCATCAGCAAACCACCCAACAAGTTTTTGGCGCCGTTGCCGAGGATAGAAACACTAAATTTTGTTCTTATTTATTGTTTTTGATACATACTCTGTATATCTAAGTTTACTCTTATACTGATTTTGTTTTTTTCTTTTTACTGGAACTGCTGTGCATATATAACTTGTGTTTATAGTTTATGAGTGAGGAGTTTGAAACAGACTCTGACCACTCCATTGCAGTGCCTGAGTTTTGTAAGTAAAACTGACCTTGAAGGCCGAAGCATGTGAGAGGGAAAAACAAAAAATTTCCTTGCGAAAACACACATGCAAACAATTTTTCATGCTTTAAGACAGCATGATGTTACCTTGTTTACGATCTGATCGCCAGGGAGATCACTTGTCAGGTTTGAAGGGTTCAAACCCTCTAACATTGATCCACACCACCCTTCATCAATGATGCAAGAACACCTTCTTGAAAGCCACCAGATGACCACCACAGAGAGGCTTGCTATGCGCTCAATAGGTGAAGATGGAGGCTAGGTTTAGTGTTTAGAAGAGTGAAGTCTTCAACATGAAAACTTCACTAGAGTGTGGCGCAAAGAGTGAGGAGAATAGGCTAGGTTTACTTGTGAAAACCCTAAGGAGGAATAATACCCCTTTGTGCGTATAAAAGAGCTGGTTAGTAGGGAGAGAATGAGAGGATTTTCCTCACTTGGAAATCCCTCAAGATGTGCGCATAGTTGGAGGAGTTGTCGCAATTCAAAATTGCCAACAACCTTCCCTTTGAATCCTCATGAGATTAGGTCCTTATCCTTTCATGATTCTGACCTAATGGTCATCATATGACCACTAATTTATGCGCCACACTCAATCCCAAAATGAGTCCAAATATGTTGAGTAGTTGCATTCAAATTTGAACCAACTAACTCACTGATTCTCTCAACCAACCAAATAAGAATTGGAGCACATTTAGTTGATAAGATGACACTCATTAGCAACTAAAGTGGCGCACCATTTCCTTATTGGATGAGATCAAATATCTTCTTTTGATACAGGGGATTTGTTCCAACAAGATCTCATCTTATCCTTTATTTATGAAACAACTTTTCATATCCAATTCAAATTCAAATTCAAACACTTGAATTCAAATGTTCAAACATTTAAATTCAAAATTCAAATTCAAAATTCAAAATCCAATTTCAAAATTCAATATCAAAATTCAAATTTCAAATTTAAAATTCAAATTTCAAAATTCAAATTCCAAATTCAAATTTCAAAATTCAAATGTTTAATAATTAATTTAACTAATTAAATTAATTAGTAATATCTTGGACCGTCCAAGCCCATTACATGATCCATGCGCCCTCTTCCCTTCAGGTGGGCTTCCAAACAGCTTCTTGGGCTAACAACCGTTATTAGGCCCAATATCTTTAAAGCTAGTTCATCATGACTACAAGGTGTTAGTGTGTGACCTATTAGGTCCAACATAGCCTCTGACATAAATGGGCTCGGACCCAACAAGCCCACAACCCAATTAATAACAAAACAGAGCACTAGCAATGCTTTGTTGCCCCAGTGCTAGTCAGATTAATGACTTGATCATCCTATTACACATATTTGGTTACCGTATGTATTTCCCTTCATCTCGATTATCTTCCCATTAACCTAGGGAAAGGAAATGTATCAACCCCTGCGGTTTAGGGTAAGCTTTATTCGAAATAGGGAATCTTCAATTTACAGACTCTAAAGGTAGATCATCTCATGATCTCTTTTACTATGCATAGATTCCCGAGTCCCTGTAAATGTCATCCTGACTTCTCCGGTTTACAGATAACCTAATCTCTCACAGAGATTTGACGAATTCCTTCAGCTTATTACCCTAGCCGAGTGCTCTTTCAGGACACACCCAACAGTATACCTATGAGTCTCCATGTTTCAAGCAGACGAGGCATACAATCAAAGCATGCCTTCTAGAACACAGTCTAGGTAATAACCTCTGGTCTAAGGAAAGACATACCGAAATATAAAGAGACTATTCTAATGATACTATCTGTGAGATTTCCTCATAGAGTCTCTTTTGGGTCTGTTCAGTGCGATCCATACTCTTATAGGTCCACCCACGACTTTAGCTAAGACATCTCCATATCTGTAGCACATGAGGTCTTTACCTTGTATCCATATACAAGTAGATAATTCGTGCTAGTCTTACCCGAGATCATTGATCCCCAATCTCAGTGTCTCTAGACTAGGAACATAAAATAAGGAATAAACGTGTGATATCCTTGAATCCTCATGATCGTCATCTCATCACAGATACTTAAGAGATACGTGTTCTATTCCAAGGGGTTTATCCAGTTTGTTCATATAATATTAACAATAATATCGAGATATAATATGAAACGGGATAAAAAGTGCTTTTATTCATTTGCGACAAAAAGTTCTACATCTAGTACCCTTTATTTAATCAAAAGATTGTCTCTAGGACACCAATATACTAAATAACTCCCACTAGATGTAGAACTTTGTTTGTCGCAAATAAATGAAAGCACTATTTATTCAGTTTCATATTGTGTCTTGATATTATTGTTAATATTATATGAACGAACTGGATAAACCCCTTGGAATAGAACAGGTATCTCTTGAGTATCTGTGATGAGATCACGATCATGAGGATTCAAGGATATCGCATGTCTATTCCTAATTATATGTTCCTAGTCTAGAGACACTTAGTTTGGGGATCAGTGATCTCGGGTAAGACTAGTATGACTTATCTACTTGTATATGGATACAAGGTAAAGACCTCATGAGCTACAGATATGGAGATATCTTAGCTAAAGTCGTGGGTGGACCTATAAGAGTATAGCTCGCACTGAACAGACCCAAAAAGAGACTCTATGAGGAAATCTCCCAGATAGTGTCATTAGAGTAATCTCTTTATGTTTGAGTATGTCTTTCCTTAGACCAGAAGTTATTACCTAGACTGTGTTCTTGAAGACATGTTTTGATTGTATGCCTCGTCTGCCTGAAACATGGAGACTCATAGGTATACTGTTGGGCGTGTCCTTAAAGAGCACAGGGCTAGGGTAATAAGCTGAAGGAATTCGTCAAATCTCTGTGAGAGATTAGGTTATCTGTAAACCGGAGAAATCGGGATGACATTTACAGGGACTCGGGAATCTATGCATAGTAAAAGAGATCATGAGATGATCTGCCTTTAGAGTCAGTAAATTGAAGATTCCCTATTTCAAATAAAGCTTACCCTAAACCGCAGGGGTTGATACATTTCCTTACCCTAAGTTAATGGGAAGATAACCGAGACGAAGGGAAATACATACGGTAACCAAATATGTGTAATAGGATGATCAAGTCATTAATCTGACTAGTTCTGGGGCAACAAAGCCTTGCTAGTGCTTTGTGTTGTCATTAATTGGGTTGTGGGCTTGTTGGGCCCAAGCCCAGTTATATCAGAAGCTAAGTTGGACCTAAGGGGTCACACACTAACACCTTGTAGTCATGATGAACTAGCTTTAAAGGTATTGGGCCTAATAATGGTTGTTAACCCAAGAAGCTGTTTGGAAGCCCACCTAAATGGGTGGAGGGTGCATGGAGCTTAGTAATGGGCTTGTATAGTTCAAGCCATTACTAATTAATTTAATTAGTTAAATTAATAATCAAACATTTGAATTTCGAATTTTGAATTTGAAGTTTGAATTTTGAAATTTGAATTTGGAATTTGAATTTTGAATTTTGAATTTGAATGTTTGAACATTTGAATTCAAGTGTTTGAATTCGAATTTGAATAGGATATGAAAAGTTGTTTCATAACAGAAGGATAAGATAAGAACTTATTGGAACAAATTCCTTGGATCAAGAAGAGATCTTTGGAGATTACCTTTGGGCTGTTTGGGGTGCACACTTAGGTGATAAAGATGTCATCTTGTCACTTAAAACAAAGCTCCAATCAGATTTGGTAGTTGAGAGAATAAGTGGGTGAGTTGGTTCAAATTTTGAATGCAACTACTCAACATATTTGGACCCCTTTTAGGGCTAAATTATGCGCATGAAATGGATACTATATGATAGTTTATGAATCTGATTTTGAATTGTTTTTAACTTAGTTTCATGAGGATAAGATTGGAGGTTGTTGGCAAGATTTGATTTGCAACAACTCCACCTTATCCTCCCTTATTCATGCGCCACTTTCAAGTTAATTTGAAAGGATAATTTCATTTAATTATCATTCTCTCTTCCTCCTAGTGTGCACACAACAAGGCATTAGTTCCTCTCCTTAGGGTTTTGAGAAAACCTAGCCTACTCTCCTTCATCTCATGCACCATTCTGTAGGGTAGTTCAGTAAACCTTTCAAATAGAATACCTAGCCTCCACCTTCACCACTTGTGCGCATAGCAAGCCTCATTGTGGTGATTATATAGTGGCTTTCAAGAAGGCGTTCTTGCATCATAGGCGAACGGTGGTGTGGATCACCATTAGAGGGTTTGAACCCTTCAGACCTGACAACTGATCTCCCTGACTGGTCAGGCCAAAAACAAGGTAACATCATGTTGTCCTAAAGCATGAATCCATGTGTGCATGTATGTTTCCGCAGTAAAAATTTTGTTTTTACACCTTACATGCATCGGCCTTCAAAGGCCAGTTTACTTTCAAGTGGTATTCGAGCCCGGTTGCTTTACCATCGGCGGGTGATGGTACCTTGTTTGTGAAAAGTTTTTTTCACGGTCAAAATCTTTAAAGGGTTAAAGTTTAATTCTGCATATGGATTTTGAATCACAAATCCTTTAAGGTGTTAAATTTTTTGTTTTTATGAACATGTAAATTTGATTCTGTTTTCATAAAACATTATGCATCATGGTTTAGTTTCTTTTTCTTTATGAAAGTCGTAAAAGGAACACCCTTTTTGAAAGGATAGATTCGGCCATGGAGGGTACTAAGAGTGCCTTGAATGTTTTTTTATTTTTCTCCATGAATTGTGTCATGTTTATATGCATGAAATTTTGTGACAAAATTTATCATATAGTTATCTATATGGTTCGGCCATGAAGGGGTTTATGGCTACATGCATGGTTTAATTTTGATTTCTTTGAGAAAGAATTAACAAAATTTGAATTAAAAATTATTTTAAAATTCGGCCAACTAGAGAAATTTAAGAATATGAATCTTGATATTATTTTGATGTTTAAATGTTAAATATCAGAATGTGTGTGAAAATATTATGTGATAATATAATGTTTATGTTTGCAAGTTTTGATCCTTTCAGGTACAAACAGGAAGGGGATGGTCATGGTGCCCGGATTTAAAATTTTTGAATTTTAAATTAATGTGTAATTGCGCCTTTTAATTTACAAGTGTATTTATAGTTTAATTTTTGTAATTTTGTCCCTCCAAAGATGTTTTGGAGTTTCTTTAATTTTGTGTAATTAGAGAAATAGGCTAGTGGCGTATAGACGACAAGCGGCCGTTGCTTAAAGAAGCAAAATGGACAAAAAGCGCGAGCACCATGACTATCTCAATATAAACTGTTTATATGCATGTATGATTAGAACGTCTAGTATGCATGAATTGGGCAAACCGCGTTTTGTATGCTTATTATGTTTGTCCAATAGCGACTAGTGTAAACAGATAGATGTTTGACATAGGTTACGACTAGCATGATAACTTACAACATGCGTTTGATGAGACCTAATTAACCCTAAAATAAAAAGGAACCCTTAAAAGGAATAAATAATTAAGCGTATGATTACCTCCCACCACCAATGCTACTCAAACCTCTTCTACATAGTGGTGCTCCATAACTCAGTTGGGACCCACTGTTTCGTTGAGCTAGAGTAGTGTTTGAAGTGTAAGATACTTAGGGTGCTGGTTTAATGCTTAACTAAGACATAAGTTGCAGGCACAGCCGGGCTTATGTGCTTAGGGTAATGGTGCTAGGTTGGTTGCATGAGATGCACCACTAAGTGACAAAGAGTTGTCAACCTAATGTTAAGAGGGGGTATGAGATACTGTTGATAATGATCAACCCATTATTTAAATTAATCTTGCGGTCTCAGACGGAGATTAAAATAAATAATCGCACTCTTAATCCCACTAAGGTAAAATCTAAAAGTAGATTAACTCTAAGTCAAATAGTAAGGGTCATTGACTTAGATAAAATAGTGGGAGGGGCAAATTATTTAAAGTCTTTAATAATCTGCTTTTAACTACACAACCATATATTAACTAAAACTATCTTTACATCTTTTTCAGCTTATAATATGACAAATTCACTGTCACTGCGTTCAATACTCGATACGAATAAACTGACCGGTTCAAATTTTATGGACTGGTATCGGAACCTAAGAATTGTTCTAAGGGCCGAAAAGATTGCCTACGTTTTAGATGCTGTAATACCCGTAGCTCCACGGGAAGGGGAAGAAGGGTTTGCGGAATTTGATTTCGTAACCCATCAACAGCACTTGGATGACAATGTGATGGCAGTGTGCATCATGTTGGCATCCATGTCGCCTGAACTGCAAAAGCAGCATGAGCATATGGATGCTCCCTCTATTATTATGCATCTCAAGGAGTTGTATGATATTAAAGGCAGGCATGAGAGGTATGAGGCCTCAAGAGAACAATTCTCTTGTAGGATGTCTGAGAGCATGTATGTTGGCAGTCATGTTCTCAAGATGATCGGGCTGATTGAGAAGCTAGGAAACCTAGGCTTCATCATGGATGCCGAGCTAAGTATTGACTTAGTCCTCACCTCACTTCCACCTTCCTTCAGTTAATTCATCATGAATTACAATATGCATGGGATGCAAGTGAGCTTGCCTGAGTTCTTAAGCATGTTAACAACAGCTGAAGTGTCTATCAAGAAGGATAGGACACGGGCTCTTTTGATTTGTGGGCCTAGCAAGGCCAATGGAAAAGGTAAGGAGCCTGCAAAAGGTGACCCCCTTAAGCCCAAAGGAAAATCCAAGAAGAAGAAGGGAAAAAAGAAGGGTAAGAAGGCACCTAAGGACAAGGGTAATGTTGAGTGCTTCCATTGTGGCAAGAAAGGCCACTGGAAGAGGAATTGTCCAGACTACCTGAACAATGTGAAGGACAAGAAGCATGGTGATGCTTCTGCCTCAGGTATTTTCATGATTGAGATAAATTATTCTTATGCTAATCCAACCTCATGGGTATTGGATACCGAATGTGGTTCTCATATCTGCAATATGTTGCAGGTACTTAGGAGCCCAAGGAGATTGGAAAGAAACGAGGTGGGTCTCTGATACGGTTGGGCTGAATGATGATAAAGAACGTAGGCCAAGGAGAATGAAGGGTGCACCAACTTGGGCTATGGACTATCAAGCATACTAAGGCGGTAGTGGAAGGACATGTGTAATCTGTAGGAGGATGAGAGCCCTTGATGTGTTGTTAGGAAGGGAGTGTAATGTGCTTAGGTGTCATCATCTAGTAGTGTCAGGTGGTTGCTAAAAGGAGTGGGTTGTTATTGCTAGTGCATGTTTTGGGTGGGTATAAGATGCAGTTGTAACAGAATTTCAAGTATTGAATAAAGTTGTTTCTCATTTGTTTCCTTATTCTTTCCTGCTCTTATCAATTGGTGCTTTCATTTCTTCTCCATACCCTTGCCGCCATGAAAGTGCAAGAACTTGCAGAAGAATTTGAAGCCTTCCGGCTTCGCATGGAGCAGCGATTGGATGATCATAAAGCACAGATTGCAACCTTCAATACTCATCTTCAGCAAATTCATGCTGCAGTGATGGGGTTGGAGACTCGTGCTCATGATTCCAGTGCAAATCGTCAGATTCCGGTTTCGGATTCGACAAATTCCTCCGCTCACATTGTTCGGAATGATAGTCGTGGAGATCATAATGATCCTCGATCCTTCTTTAAGTTTGTGCGCATGGAATTTCCTCCTTTTTTGGGTGCTGATCCGAATGGTTGGCTCTTTAAGGCGGAGATGTTGTACGCACTTCAACAGGTACCAGAGGAGTATAAGATTCAACTTGTTGGGTTGAAGATGGAAGGTATTGCTGGTCCATGGTATCAATGGCTCTACAAAGGAGGTACTCTTAAATCTTGGAATGATTTTAAGATTGCGTTGAGACAGAGATTTGGTGCTGAGGCTTATATGGATTTACGAGGAGTTCTTTCTAAACTCTCTCAGACTGGTCCATTAAGTGAATATATTCGTGACTTTGAAGCTCTAATCAATCAGGTCACTGAATTTCCTGATGAGGTTCTTGCTAGTTTCTTCTTATCTGGATTGCAGGCTGAATTGAGGAGAGCAATTCAATTCCATAAACCTACATCTCTTCATCAACCGATGCAATTAGCTGTTGCTTATGCTGCTCATCATGATGAACTTCGCACTTCCTTTTCTACTCATACCAGATCAACTCAATTTCGTTCCACACATGGTCACTCTCCATTGATTACTTCTTCAACCGTACCTTCCACCACACCAAACACCAAGTTTCCTGCATTACCTGCACCTCCTTCTAGTTTCAAAAAGGTATCTCATGAAACCATGCAGAAGAGAAGAGAACAAGGTTTATGTTATTATTGTGATGAGAAATGGACATCAAAGCATAAATGCCAATCTCGAATGCTTCTGATGGTTGGGGAATTAGATGAGGGGGAGACTGATTCAGAGGAGCAGATTGTTTGGCAATCCCATGTTCCACCTGTGGATGGAGGAGATGCAGCCTTGCATTCTATGGCTGATAATGGTAATCCCCGAGCCTTACAATTTGACATTAACTTGAAAGGAACATTGGTGGCTGTTTTAGTTGATTCTGGAAGTTCTCATAATTTTGTTAACCGTGAGATAGCTGAGACTTTGAAGTTTCCAATGTTGAAAACTGCTCGAATGCGCGTGCACTTGGGAAATGGTGAAGTCATGAATTGTGACAGGAAATGTGTTGGTGTGTCCCTCTTGATTCAAGGGCACCAATTTGTTGTAGATCTTTGGGTGATTGACCTCCAGAAGCTGGGCATAATTTTGGGGATTGGTTGGTTGTCTTCTTTGGGAAGGGTCTTACATGACTACACTCTGATGACAATGGAGTTCCAATGGTGTGGCAAACGAATAGTGCTCCAAGGGACATCTGTGAAGCAGCCAGATTCTTCTTTGCTGTTCTGTTCTGGCGTGCCACAACAAGGTGTGATTGAGTTGGATACCTTGCAATCACAGGTTCCTAAGGACCTTTGGGATGTGTTGGTGGAATTCGCTGCTGTATTCCAAGTTCCAACAGTCTTACCTCCACTTAGGAATTGTGATCATACCATCAATTTGTTACCTGCTGCTCCTCCCATATCTGTTCGTCCTTACAGGTATGCTTACCATCAAAAGGCTGAGATTGAGAAGCAAGTAGCGGAGCTCTTGAATGTTGGCTACATCCGTGAAAGTAGAAGTCCTTACTCTTCTCCTGTACTTTTGGTTAAAAAACAGGATGGAACTTGGCGGATGTGTATCGATTACAGGCAGCTTAATAACATCACAGTTAAGGACAGATTTCCTATTCCTACAATTGAGGAATTGATGGATGAATTATATGGAGCCCGGGTGTTTTCTAAGTTGGATTTGCGTAGTGGATACCATCAAATAAGGGTTCATGCAGAAGACATTTTTAAGACAGCATTCAGGACCCATGAGGGCCATTATGAATTCTTGGTCATGCCCTTTGGTTTAACCAATGCCCCTTCCACCTTTCAGGCTGCAATGAATCACATGTTTAAAGAACATCTACGAAGGTTTGTTATTGTGTTTTTTGATGATATCCTTGTCTATAGTGCTTCCTTGTTGGATCACATTCACCACTTGAGGATAGCATTACAGTGCCTCTTGACTAATGGATTTCATGTCAAATTGAGTAAATGTTCTTTTGGGGTAGCCAAGTTAGAGTATCTTGGCCATTTGATTTCCGGTGATGGCATCCAAGCTGATCCTAACAAGATTGCAGCAATGGTTGACTGGCCTACTCCACACACACTCAAGCAGCTTAGGGGTTTTTTGGGCTTGACTGGTTACTACAGGCGATTTGTACAACAGTATGCCTCCTTAGCCACACCCCTGACTGATCTTCTCAAGAGTGATTCTTTCCATTGGACTCCTGAAGTGGAAGCTGCTTTTGTCACTTTGAAGAGGGTCATGACTGAAACTCCAGTGTTGCGTCTTCCTAATTTTGCATTACCTTTCACTATAGAATCAGATGCTTCTAATTTTGGTGTTGGGGCTGTTTTATTGCAAGAAGGCAGGCCTATTTCTTACTTTAGCAAGAAATTGGGACCAAGAATGCAAGCTGCATCAACCTATGTTCGTGAACTATATGCTGTTACTGAAGCTGTCAAACGGTGGAGGCATTACCTTCTTGGATCCAAGTTTGTTATTAAAACAGATCATAGGAGCCTCAAGGAACTTTTGACACAAACAGTTTCCACACCTGAGCAGCAGAAGTATGTGTGCAAGCTGCTAGGATTTGACTTTACTATTGAGTATAAAAGTGGAACTTCCAATGTAGTAGCTGATGCCTTGTCTAGATGTTTTGAAGATGGTACAACTACTGCAGCCTCATTGATGTGTTTGATTTCTCACCCAACTTATGCAGTCTTGGATCAACTTCGAGAGGAAAATTTTTCTGATCCATATCTGGTAGATATACAGCAACAAATTGTGGACAACAAATGCTCGGATCCATCCTTTACTGTTCGAGATGGTTTGTTGTTTCACAAGGGAAGGTATTTCCTTAGTCCCACATCAAATTTAAGGCAGTTGTTGATTCAGGAGGCACATTCCACACCAGTTGGGGGCATGCAGGTATCTCTCGAACTTTTTTAAGATTGTCAGCTTGCTTCTATTGGAATCACATGCGCAAGGATGTCATTACATTTGTGAAGGAATGTCAAACATGTCAGTATGTCAAGACAGCAACTACCCCTCCATTGGGTCTTTTAAACCCTCTACCTGTTCCAGATGGAGTGTTTGAGGACCTCAGTCTTGATTTCATCACTGGTTTGCCTATCTCCAACTCTTTTTCTGCTATATTAGTGGTGGTTGATCGACTAACAAAGTATGCTCACTTTGGACCTCTTCCAGCTACTTATTCTGCAGCATCAGTGGCCAAGCTATTTTGTGACATGGTAGTTAAACTACATGGTTTTCCAAAATCCTTGGTTTCTGACAGGGATCGCATATTTGTTAGCCAATTTTGGGCTTCCTTGTTCAAGTTGAGTGGAACCACATTGAAGATGAGCTCAGCCTACCATCCACAAACCGATGGTCAAACTGAAGTTACAAATAGGTACTTGGAGCAGTACTTAAGGGCATTCTGTCATGATCAAAACAAGAGATGGTCTCTGTACCTTGGGTGGGCTGAATTGCACTACAATACTGCAACTCACTCATCCATAGGAATGACACCTTTCCAAGCTTTGTATGGCAAACAACCAACCTTGATTCCTTCCTATAATCAAGGGTCGGTTCGTGTAGCTGCTATAGATGACATGTTGACCCATCGGAATGAACTTCTCACTCGCCTTAAACACCATCTGCAAGCAGCCCAGAACAGAATGAAGACCATTGCTGACAAGCATCGCAGAGATAAAGAATTTGTTGTGGGAGACTTGGTCTTAGTCAAATTGCAGCCATATAGGCAAATTTCTGTAGCACGAAGGAGTAATCAGAAGCTTGCTAAACGCTATTATGGTCCATTTCCCATCAAGAAGGTGATCAGTAGAGTTGCATACCAGTTAGAGTTGCCTCCTGAATCTCGGATTCATCCTTCTTTCCACATTTCTGTGTTGAAACCATATGTGGGGAATCCGAATGTTCCAATATTTGATTTACCTGCCAACTATCGTGAGAATCAACCCATTCAGAGTCCACTTTCTGTCCTTAGCTCACGGCATATAACTGCTCATGGCACAACCGTGAAGCAATGGCTGGTGCAGTGGTCACATTCCTCACCAGAAGATGCAACCTGGGAGAATGAGGAGGACCTTCAGCAATTTTATCCTACGCTGGACCTTGTGGTCAAGGTCCCTTTTGAAGAAGGAAGGAGTGATACGGTTGGGCTGAATGATGATAAAGAACGTAGGCCAAGGAGAATGAAGGGTGCACCAACTTGGGCTATGGACTATCAAGCATACTAAGGCGGTAGTGGAAGGACATGTGTAATCTGTAGGAGGATGAGAGCCCTTGATGTGTTGTTAGGAAGGGAGTGTAATGTGCTTAGGTGTCATCATCTAGTAGTGTCAGGTGGTTGCTAAAAGGAGTGGGTTGTTATTGCTAGTGCATGTTTTGGGTGGGTATAAGATGCAGTTGTAACAGAATTTCAAGTATTGAATAAAGTTGTTTCTCATTTGTTTCCTTCTCAGTGGTAAGCGGGAGGTCTTGAGTTCAACTCTCAACGAAAGCACCAATTGATAAGAGCAGGAAAGAATAAGGAAACAAATGAGAAACAACTTTATTCAATACTTGAAATTCTGTTACAACTGCATCTTATACCCACCCAAAACATGCACTAGCAATAACAACCCACTCCTTTTAGCAACCACCTGACACTACTAGATGATGACACCTAAGCACATTACACTCCCTTCCTAACAACACATCAAGGGCTCTCATCCTCCTACAGATTACACATGTCCTTCCACTACCGCCTTAGTATGCTTGATAGTCCATAGCCCAAGTTGGTGCACCCTTCATTCTCCTTGGCCTACGTTCTTTATCATCATTCAGCCCAACCGTATCACTCTCCGCGTTGGTAATGGAGCAAGGGTTGCTGCTCATTCAGTTGGAGATGCTGACCTTATTTTTCCTACGGGCCTTTTGTTGCATTTGAATAATTGTCTTTATGTTCCGCATATTTCTAGAAACATTATTTCAATTTCTTGTTTAGAACAAGATGGTTATACTTTCAGTATTAGGGATGGTACTTTTTCTATCATTTTGAATGATATGGTTTATGGTACTGCTTCTTTAATAAATGGATTGTATGTGTTGGAAATGGGAAATGAAGTGCTCAATATAGATGTGAAACAACCTAGGACGGATAATCAATCTTATCTTTTGCACTGTAAACTAGGGCACATAAATGAAACAATATTGTCTAGGATGCATAGAGATGGATACCTGGACTCCATGGATTTGGAATCCTATGGATAGTTTGAATCTTGTCTAGCTGGGAAAATGATTCGACAAAAGCCCAAAGGGCTTGAGAGTCATAAGGCTAGTGAGTTATTAGAACTCATTCATACTGATGTATGTGGCCCAATGTCTATTGAGGCTAGAGGTGGATATTCCTATTTCATTAGCTTTACAGATGACAAATCAAGATTTGGGTATATATACCTAATGAGATATAAATCTGAAGCTTTTGAAAAGTTCAAAGAGTTTAGGAATGAAGTGGAGAAACAGCGTGGCAAGATGATTAAGACATTACGATCATATCGTGGTGGTAAATATTTGAGCCACGAGTTTCAGGATTATCTGAGAGAAAATGGGATTCTCTCACAACTTATCGCTCCTTACACTCCACACCAAAACGGTGTCTCCGAAAGGAGAAACAAGACCTTGTTAGACATGGTTAGGTCTATGATGAGTGAGACTCAACTTCCAAAATCGTTTTGGGGATATGCCTTAGACACAGCGGCATACCTTCTAAATAGGGTACCGTCTAAATCTGTTCAGACCACACCATATAAGATATGGAGTGGTAAGAGACCCAACCTGAGTTACCTCAGGGTATGGGGATCGCCAGCTTATGTCAAACCGTTGACATCAGACAAGCTTAGTGCTAAAAATGTCTATTTGTGGGGTATCCTAAAGGTACTAAGGGATACTACTTCTACTCCATGGAAGAACACAAAATGTTTGTGTCCAAGAATGTTGAGTTCCTTGAGAAGGATTTGATCTCTCAAGGAGGCAGTGGGAGTAAGATTGATCTTGAAGAAGTGCAAGATCCACAAGAACAGATTGAGGAACCCGAGTCTGCTCCGCAAGCGACGTTCTCCAATGGAGAAGTAAACACACAACTCCGTAGATCTACGAGGGTCATCCATCCACCTGAGAGGTACGGGTTTGTGATTGAGAATCAGCAAACTGTTGAGGATGATGAACCAAGTAACTACGAGGAGGCAGTCAAGGATGTTGACTCCTCTAGATGGCTTGAAGCCATGGAATCTGAAATGGATTCGATGTATCAGAACAAGGTATGGACTTCGTTCCTAAACCGCAAGGAATAGTTCCTATCGGAAATAAATGGGTCTTTAAAAGAAAGACTGATGCAGATGGCAACGTTCAGACCTACAAAGCTAGGTTGGTGGCGAAATGGTATCTTCAAAGACAAGGAGTTGACTATGATGAAACTTTCTCACCAGTTGCCATGATTAAATCTATTAGGATCATGCTTGCAATAGCAACATACCACGACTATGAGATTTGGCAAATGGATGTCAAGACCGCCTTCTTGAATGGGTTCTTGAAGGAGGAAGTGTACATGACACAACCTGAAGGCTTTGAAATCAAAGATCATGAGCATATGGTATGCAAACTACAAAGGTCAATATATGGGCTAAAGCAAGCATCAAGGAGTTCGAATAAACGTTTTGATGAAGTCGTTAAGAGTAACGGTTTTATCAAGAACGAGGATGAACCTTGTGTTTACAGAAAAAGTTAGTGGGAGTAATGTTGTCTTCCTAGTGCTTTATGTTGATGACATATTGCTAATAGGAAATGACATCCCCACATTAAAAATAACGAAAGAGTCGCTTTCAGAAAACTTCACCATGAAGGATTTAGGAGAGGAAGCCTTTATACTTGGCATAAAGATCTATAGAGATAGATCAAAGAGGCTGCTGGGTTTATCTCAATCAACGTACGTTGACAAGATGCTAAAGAGGTTTATCATGGAAGGGTCGAAAAGGGGTTTTCTTCCTGTCAGTCATGGGGTACACCTATCAAGGGCTATGTGTCCTAAGTCACAGCCTGAAGAAGGATCGCATGAGTGGAATTCCATATGCTTCGGCTATTGGATCCATCATGTATGCCATGATATGTACGAGACCAGATGTCTCATATGCTTTAAGCATTACGAGCAGATACCAGTCAGACCATGTAGAGTGTCACTGCACGGCAGTCAAAACCATCTTTAAATACTTAAGAAGAACTAAGGATGTGTTTCTGGTCTATGGTGGGGTTAATGAGTTAACAGTGAAAGGGTTCACTGATGCCAGCTTTCAAAGTGACAAGGATGACTGCAAGTCACAGTCAGGATTCGTATTCACCTTAAATGGTGGGGCAGTGTCTTGGAAGAGTTCCAAGCAGGAGACAACAGCAGATTCAACGACAGAGGCTGAATACATAGCTGCTTCAGAAGCAGCTAAGGAGGCCGTGTGGATCAAGAAGTTCATAAATGAACTAAGGGTGGTTCCAAGCGTGGATGAGCCCATACAGTTGCTTTGTGACAACACAGGAGCCATTGCGCAGTCAAAGGAACCTAGGTCTCATCAAAGATCTAAACACGTGCTCCGCAGATATCATCTGATTAGAGAAATCATTGATAGGAATGATGTAAAAATGGATTATGTTCCCACAGACGATAACCTGGCCGATTCTCTGACAAAGGCTGTTTCACAGAGAAAACATGATAGTCATTATAAGGCTTTGGGCATACGACTTAAGTCTGATTGGCTCTAGGCCAAGTGGGAGCTTGTTAGTATATGGGTGTCCTAGAGACAATCTTTTGATTAAATAAAGGACACTAGATGTAGAACATTGTTTGTCGCAAATAAATGAAAGCACTATTTATTCAGTTTCATATTGTGTCTCGATATTATTGTTAATATTATACGAACGAACTGGACAAACCCCTTGGAATAGAACAGGTATCTCTTGAGTATCTGTGTTGAGATCACGATCATGAGGATTCAAGGATATCGCATGTCTATTCCTAATTATATGTTCCTAGTCTAGAGACACTGAGATTGGGGATCAGTGATCTCGGGTAAGATTAGTACGACTTATCTACTTGTATATGGATACAAGGTAAAGACCTCATGAGCTACAGATATGGAGATATCTTAGCTAAAGTCGTGGGTGGACCTATAAGAGTATAGCTCGCACTGAACATACCCAAAAAGAGACTCTATGAGGAAATCTCACAGATAGTGTCGTTAGAGTAATCTCTTTATGTTTTGGTATGTCTTTCCTTAGACCAGAAGTTATTACCTAGATTGAGTTCTTGAAAGCGTGTTTTGATTGTATGCCTCGTCTGCCTGAAACATGGAGACTCATAGGTATACTGTTGGGCGTGTCCTTAAAGGGCACACGGCTAGGGTAATAAGCTGAAGGAATTCGTCAAATCACTCTGAGAGATTAGGTTATCTGTAAACCGGAGAAATCGGGATGACATTTACAGGGACTCAGGAATCTATGCATAGTAAAAGAGATCATGAGATGATCTGCCTTTAGAGTCAGTAAATTGAAGATTCCCTATTTCGAATAAAGCTTACCCTAAACCGCAGGGGTTGATACATTTCCTTAACCTAGGTTAATGGGAAGATAACCGAGACGAAGGGAAATACATACGGTAACCAAATAAGTGCAATAGGATGATCAAGTCATTAATTTGACTAGTTCTGGGGCTACAAAGTATTGCTAGTGCTCTGTGTTGTCATTAATTAGGTTGTGGGCTTGTTGGGCCCAAGCCCAGTTATGTCAGAAGCTAAGTTGGACCTAATGGGTCACACACTAACACCTTGTAGTCATGATGAACTAGCTTTAAAGGTATTGGGCCTAATAATGGTTGTTAGCACAAGAAGCTGTTTGGAAGCCCACCTAAATGGGTGGAGGGTGCATGGAGCTTAGTAATGGGCTTGGATAGTTCAAGTCATTACTAATTAATTTAATTAGTTAAATTAATAATCAAACATTTGAATTTCAAATTTTAGATTTGAAGTTTGAATTTTGAAATTTGAATTTGGAATTTGAATTTTGAAATTCGAATTTTGAATCTGAAATTTGAAATTTTGAATTTTGAATTTTGAATTTGAATGTTTGAACATTTGGATTCAAGTATTTTAATTCGAATTTGAATAGGATATGAAAAGTTGTTTCATAACAGAAGGATAAGATAAGATCTTATTGGAACAAATTCCTTGGATCAAGAAGATATCTTTGGAGATTACCTTTGGGGTGTTTGGGGCGCACACTTAGGTGATAAAGATGTCATCTTGTCACTTAAAATAAAGCTCCAATCATATTTTGTAGTTGAGAGAATAAGTGGGTGAGTTGGTTCAAATTTTGAATGCAACTACTCAACATATTTGGACCCCTTTTAGGGCTGAATTATGCGAATGAAATGGATACTATATGATAGTTTATGAATCTGATTTTGAATTGTTTTGAACTTAGTTTCATGAGGATAAGATTGGAGGTTGTTGGCAAGATTTGTTTTGCAACAACTCCACCTTATCCTCCCTTATTCATGCGCCACTTTCAAGTTAATTTGAAAGGATAATTTCATTTAATTATCATTCTCTCTTCCTCCTAGTGTGCACACAACAAGGCATTAGTTCCTCTCCTTAGGGTTTTGAGAAAACCTAGCCTACTCTCCTTCATCTCATGCACCATTCTGTAGGGTAGTTCAGTACACCTTTCAAATAGAATACCTAGCCTCCACCTTCACCACTTGTGCGCATAGCAAGCCTCATTATGGTGATCATCTGGTGGCTTTCAAGAAGGCGTTCTTGCATCATAGACGAACGGTGGTGTAAATCACCATTAGAGGGTTTGAACCCTTCAGACCTGACAACTGATCTCCCTGACTGATCAGGCCAAAAATAAGGTAACATCATGTTGTCCTAAAGCATGAATCCATGTGTGCATGTATGTTTCCACAGTAAAAATTTTGTTTTTACACCTTACATGCATCGGCCTTCAAAGGCCAGTTTACTTTCATCACACACAACCAAGTGTTTACAAGCTTAAAATGAAGAATCAATGCAAAAAGATGCCAACTTGTTCAAGGAATGGTGAAAAAGGCCAAAGGAGAGACATTTCTGGTCAGCCTCCATAAAACACACGTATAGGAATCTGTTTTCTAGGGTTTTGTGCCCATAATAAGGATATATATAGTCACTTAAACGCACAGTATTAACTTTAATAGCTACGCAAAATATTTTAATCCCAAACTTTGGAATCTTAACCTACTCAATTTTAAAAGAATTATCATATCTTTATTTTATTTTTTGGAGCACCTTTTCGGTACGCGCTTTTCCATAGCCAGTATCAGTTCTGGCATGAGTTCTCATTATTTTGACTTGAAACTTGTTTTACAAGTCCTACATATTATTCTAGTAATTATCATGCACTTATTATAATTTTGCGGGATACTTTTTCGGTACACATTTATACTGACTAGTAGAACCGGTACCTGCACTTTTCTTCCGAAAAGTGACTTTCAGCATTATTACTCCCTTACTATAATTATTAGAGCCTCATAATAATTATTAGGGTCAATTATGGAATTATTTCTTAATTATCACAATTAATTAATTATTAATTAACGGTGCGGGTTCTTACAATAAGCATAAATACAAATAAATCCTCTGAAATACAACATCATAAATCATGAGCTAGACTTACGCAAAATATGGCATGAACAAATATGACAATATGCATAATCCTAAATCCGTATACAATGTTCATGCCCTAAGTCTAGCCTATGCCAAAGTGGCCCCAAAAATGCAATAGTGCTCAAATCCCCAAGTGCTCATCCTATGGGCCTCTTGCCCACAGCTCCAGCCCCACTTCTACTACCTGAAATAAAGCCCCAAACACGGGATGAGATATACGAATATATCTCAGTAACCCAGAGGTTCTGGAGATCACTCCGCCCAATGGCTCACTCAGATGTAATATCAATAATGCATCATAACAACCAAAAAGGGATAAAGCAAGGGATTTAGTGAAGTAGGGAAGCATAGGGAGTAAACATACGATGAAGCTGGAACGGTCATAGCCAAAACCACACAACATCCGGCCTATTGGCCTCGGCATATAGCCTACGGGTTCTCATCCAAGGAAGTGTTCCCAGAACATCATCCAAGGCACCCTCCATCCAATACACCCGAGACATTCCTAGAGTGCTCCTCAAAGGATCACAGCTCTATGGCCCCAGGCCAACTGGAACTCCCTCATGGAGGCCTATCCAGTGGAAGTCCGTAACGCCCGAAGGCAATCTATCTACTGGCCAGAGATACGGTACACTCTATGTACCCAATATATATATATATATATATATATATATATATACATATGCATGAGCATGTTATAATCACATCATTGAACATACAACTTTCCAACCACTACCCCAATGGGCATGGTGGAGCACACGCGGGGATTAACCTCAGTACCAAGGGATTACCTGTTAGAAGCTCCCAAAGTAGGTAGCTTCAAGAGTTAGTCCTCTACAATCGTGTCCGAGGGAGGCCACCTACAATGATCGCACACACATGATCATCAATTAACTTTTCCAACAAGCATAACAAATAACATATTGCAAACCCTCCATCACACTATAGGTTCGGCCACAAGGCCCAAAATATTACCCAATGTATTTCAATCACACCCAATCAACTCCATGGCTACACAGCCTTTCTCAACACCAATACAATTCTCATTTACCTTACATTATCACTTAGCATCATGTTCCCCTAATTGTTCCCTCTAGGCCAAACATACATATCAAGGGGAATAAGGTTTTCCATTCAATTCATATGCATTACACACTTATTTTACCTTATTATTAATGATTCAAGGCATCCATAACTCATTTACATCGTTCTTCAACACCTTATTTTACAAGAACTCCTAGTTCATCCATCAAAATTTGTCTAAGTTACCAAACTTTTTCACAATAATTTTTATTGGTTCATTCATCATCATTCATCATTGTGAGCATTAAATTTCAAAGGGACACTACCATTACACGCCTCCAACTACGTCAATCAACTCAAACCTATTCAAAATTTATACCCATTTTCAATCCATCATCAAATCAAGTCAAGGGTTGGAACACTTACCACAAATGATCTCCAAGAACTCTTAGGATGTGTTTTCAAGTACCAAAGCAACCCAAGCCACCTCCAATGGCCCACCAAAGCTTCAAAATCATCACTTTATTTTGGGGAGGATCTCTTCACACAGTGCTCTCCACTTGAAAATAATGGTAGCAATGTGTTCCTCTCGAAATTTTACACAAGTTTGACTTTGGAATCGTTCGATTTCGTTGAGTGTGGCTTAAGTTACGAATTTCTCAAGTTTTAACTCTTTTCTTCAATGGTGGAAGGGGGCTGCGGGTTTTGAAGGAGAAAGTGAGGAAGATGATGCACTCTCACTATTTGTCATGTGCCCTAATATCCCACTTAAGTGAGGTAAGCCCAACAAGTTCCACCTCATTTGAAATCACTCAAACACACCACTAATCTTCTATTAACCCTCAAATCATCCAATTGATTTATGTTATACTCATCATATCAACATTTTAACATTCACCAAAGTGATTTAATAATTACCTCAACATTATTTTTGGATTTCCGATAACTTTTTCCAAACTACATTTTTTTCTCAAAAATAAATATATGATGTTCCCAACCTAGGAACGTCGTTCCCCCTTTGGGAACAACTCACTGAATATTGTTCCCACCATGGGAACAACCTGCCGAATGTCGTTCTCACTTCGGGAACGACCATTATTTATCAAAAAAAATTCAAAATGTGTCTATCCACTCCAAATTTTGTTCTGAATCCACTTCCATCATTAGTTTCATCAAATCAAATCTAATTTTATCATCTCACAGACTAAGGTTAGGTATTTGCCAAATTATCATTTTACCCTTCGTGTGTATTTTTACTTGGATTTCAAGATTTTTACTAAATAAACCCTCTAACCTACATTTTAACAATAATTAAGTGTTTTAAAACTACGAGGTGTTATAACAACGAAGTCTTTGACTACATATACTGTTCCAGCGAGAGTCAGTACGGGAAACAAGAGCAGTGGAAAAAACAACAGAAGATGAATCAAGAGCAGGAGATGATTCTGCCATTACGAACGCAATAAAAACTTGCAAAACAGAGTAAATCGGAACAACTAGGTAGCCGAACAAGATGGAACACGTGTTTCCGGCGATGAACAGTAAATCTACCAACTTGAACAGTGTTTTCGACAACGTGAATAATGACTGTACGAACGTGAACGATACCCTGTACGGACGCGTGATCAGTACCGATGCGAACGCGATGAACAGTGACCGTATGGACGCAATGAGCAGTGACTGCGCTGACGCGAAGAATAAGAACCATACGAACGCGAAGAACGATACCGCGTAAACAGTGTTAGTATATGGCTGTCCTAGAGACAATCTTTTGATTAAATAAAGGACACTAGATGTAGAACTATTTGTCGCAAATGAATAAAAGTAATCTTTATCCAGTTTCATATTATGTCTCGTATTATTGTTAATATTAAATGAACAAACTGGATAAACCCCTTGGAATAGAACAGATATCTCTTGAGTATCTGTGATGAGATCATGATCATGAGGATTAAAGGATATCGCACGTCTATTCCTAATTTTATGTTCCTAGTCTAGAGACACTGAGTTTGGGGATCAGTGATCTCGAGTAAGACTAGCAAGAATTATATACTTGTATATGGATACAAGGTAAAGACCTCATGTGCTACAGATATGGAGATGTCTTAGCTAAAGTCGTGGGTGGACCTATAAGAGTATAGCTCGCACTGAACAGACCCAAAAAGAGACTCTATGAGGAAATCTCACAGATAGTATCATTAGAGTAGTCTCTTTATATTTGGGTATGTCTTTCCTTAGACCAGAGGTTATTACCTAGACTGTGTTCTAGAAGGCATGCTTTGATTGTATGCCTCGTCTGCCTGAAACATGGAGACTCGTAGGTATACTGTTGGACGTGTCCTGAAATAGCACAGGGCTAGGGTGATAAGCTGAAGGAATTCGTCAAATCTCTGTGAGAGATTAGGTTATCTGTAAACTAGAGAAATCGGGATGACATTTATAGGGACTCGGGAATCTATGCATAGTAAAAGAGATCATGAGATAATCTGCCTTTAGAGTCAGTAAATTGAAGATTCCCTATTTCGAATAAAGCTTACCCTAAACCGCAGGGGTTGATACATTTCCTTACCCTAGTTTAATGGGAAGATAACCGAGATGAAGGGAAATACATACGGTAACCAAATATGTGTAATAGGATGATCAAGTCATTAATCTGACCAGCTCTGGGACATCAAAGCATTGCTAGTGCTCTGTGTTGTCATTAATTGGGTTATGGGTTTATTGGGCCCGAGCCCATTTATGTCAGAGGCTATGTTTGACCTAATGGGTCACACACTAACACCTTGTAGTCATGATGAACTAACTTTAAAGGTATTGGGCCTAATAATGGTTGTTAGCCCAAGAAGCTGTTTGGAAGCCCACCTGAAGGGAAGAGGGCGCATGGATCATGTAATGGGCTTGGATGGTCCAAGACATTACTAATTAATTTAATTAGTTAAATTAATTATCAAATATTTAAATTTTGAATTTTGAATTTGAATTTTGAAATTTGAAATTTGAATTTGGAATTTGAATCTTGAAATTCGAATTTTGAATTTGAAATTTGAAATTTAAAATTTGAATTTTGAAATTGGATTTTGAATTTTGAATTTTGAATTTGAAATTTGAATTTTGAATTTGAATTTTGGATTTAAATGTTTGAACATTTGAATTCAAGTGTTTGAATTCGAATTTGAATTGGCTATGAAAAGTTGTTTCATTAAAAAATGATAAGATGAGATCTTGTTGGAACAAATCCCCTGCATCAAGAGAATATATTTGATCTCATCCAATAAGGAAATGGTGTGCCACTTTAGTTGCTAATGAGTGTCATCTTGTCAACTAAATGTGCTCTAATTCTGATTTGGTTGGTTGAGAGAATCAGTGAGTTGGTTGGTTCAAATTTGAATGCAACTACTCAACGTATCTGGACTCATTTTGGGACTGAGTGGGGCGCATAAGTGAATGGTCAAATGATGACCATTAGGTCAGAATCATGAAAGGATAAGGACCTAATCTCATAAGGATTCAAAGGGAAGGTTGTTGGCAATTTTGAATTGCAACAACTCCTCCAACTATGCGCACATATTGAGGGATTTTCAAGTGAGGAAAATCCTCTCATTCTCTCCCTACTATCCAACTCTCTTATGTGCACAAAGGGGTATTATTCCTCCTTCGGGTTTTCACAAGTAAACCTAGCCTATTCTCCTCACTCTTTGCACCACACTCTAGTGAAGTTTTCATGTTGAAGACTTCACTCTTCTAAACACTAAACCTAGCCTCCATCTTCACCTATTGAGCGCATAGCAAGCCTCTCTGTGGTGGTCATCTAGTGGCTTTCAAGAATGTGTTCTTGCATCATTGACGAAGGGTGGTGTGGATCAACGATAGAGGGTTTGAACCCTTTAAACCTGACAAGTGATCTCACTGGCGATCAGATCGTAAACAAGGTAACATCATGCTATCTTAAAGCATGAAAAATTGTTTGCATGTGTGTTTTCGCACGGAAAATTTTTGTTTTTCCCTCTCACAAGCTTCGGCCTTCAAGGCCAGTTTTACTTACAAGTGGTATCAGAGCCTGGTTGCTTTCCCATCGGCGGGTGATGGTACCTTGTTTGTGAAAAGTGTTTTTCACGGTCAAAAATCTTTAAAGGGTTAAAATTTAAATTCTGCATATGGATTTTGAATCACAAATGCTTTAAATTGTTAAAGTTTTTGTTTTTATGAACATGTTAACTCGATTGCTATGTTCATAAATCTCTGTGAGAGATTAGGTTATCTGTAAACCGGAGAAATCAGGATGACATTTACAGGACTCGGGAATCTATGCATAGTAAAAGAGATAATGAGATAATCTGCCTTTAGAGTCAATAAATTGAAGAGTCCCTATTTCGAATAAAGCTTACCCTAAACCGCAGGGGTTGATATATTTCCTTACCCTAGGTTAACGGGAAGATAACTGAGACGAAGGGAAATACATACGGCAACCAAATATATTAATAGGATGATCAAGTCATTAATCTGACTAGCTCTGGGGCAACATAGTATTGCTAGTGCTCTGTGTTGTCATTAATTGGGTTGTGGGCTTGTTGAGCCCGAGCTCATTTATGTCAGAGGCTATGTTGGACCTAACGAGTCACACACAAACACCTTGTAGTCATGATGAACTAGCTTTAAAGGTATTGGGCCTAATAATGGTTGTTAGCCCAAGAAGTTGTTTGGAAGCCCACCTGAAGGGAAGAGGGCGCATGGATCATGTAATGGGCTTGGATGGTCCAAGACATTACTAATTAATTTAATTAGTTAAATTAATTATCAAATATTTAAATTTTGAATTTTAATTTTAATTTTGAAATTTGAATTTGGAATTTGAATTTTGTATTTTGTATTTGAAATATGAATTTTGAATTTGAATTTTGAATTTAAATGTTTGAACATTTAAATTCAAGTGTTTGAATTCGAATTTGAATTGGCTATGAAAAGTTGTTTCATAACAAAAGGATAAGATAAAATCTTGTTGGAACAAATCCCCTGCATCAAGAGAAGATATTTGATCTCATCTAATAAGGGAATGGTGCGCCACTTTAGTTGCAAATGAGTGTCATCTTGTCAACTAAATGTGCTCCAATTCTGATTTCATTGGTTGAGAGAATCAGTGAGTTAGTTGGTTCAAATTTGAATACAACTACACAACGTATCTAGACTCAATTTAGGACAGAATGGGGCGCATAAATGAGTGGTCATATGACGACTATTAGGTCAGAATCATGAAAGGATAAGGACCTAATCTCATGAGGATTCAAAGTGAAGGTTGTTGGCAATTTTGAATTGTAACAAATCCTCCAACTATGCGCACATCTTGAGGGATTTTCAAGTGAGGAAAATCCTCTCATTCTCTCCCTACCAATCAACACTCTTATGCGCACAAAGGGAATAATTCCTCCTTAGGGTTTTAACAAGTAAACCTAGCCAATTCTCCTCATTCTATGCGCCACACTCTAGTGAAGTGTTCATGTTGAGGACTTCACTCTTCTAAACACTAAACCTAGCCTCCATCTTCACCTATTGAGCGCATAGCAAGCCTCTCTGTGGTGGTCATGTGGTGCCTTTTAAGAAGGCGTTCTTGCATCATTGACGAAGGGTGGTGTAGATCAACGTTAGAGGGTTTGAACCCTTCAAACCTGACAAGTGATCTCCCTGACGATCAGATCGTAAACAAAGTAACATCATGCTGTCTTAAAGCATGAAAAACTGCCTGCATGTGTGTTTCCGCAAGAAAAATTTTGTTTTTCCCTCTCACATGCATCGGCCTTCAAGGCTAGTTTTACTTTCAAACAGTTGCAAAAACAAGCTGGAGGGACGCACGGCATAAAGGAAGACTTGCCAGAAGGACGCATGGCAAATTAGAAGAAAATACCTAAGCAGTGAGCTTAGGGTTTTAGCGGAAGGGGGAGTTCCCCATAACAACCATCTTTGATACTAACTTGAGATTGAATAGTCGTATATTGAATAACTGTGTGTTACAATGTAACAGCTCTTTATTTAAATAGACTAAAAGACCAATGGGCTAATCCCACAAGATGTGGGACTATTTTATTATATACACTCAACTATTCTAACAACTACTCTAACAATTTATAAATAAAGGCTTTTATTCTAAAAGATTTGAAGAGGGAATTGATTCAATCTTGGGATTCTTTTAATTTAAAATGTATATTTTTCAATCAAAAAAATTTTGGTGTATAAAGTTCGCTTAAATTTAATTAGATTTAAGTGAATCTAATTTTATTTTAGCTTTGAATGTTTACGTTAACTATTTGACCTTTATTTATATATTTTAAATAAGGAAAAATAAAATTAATAAAACAAATTGTCTTCACCTCTCCTATGCCTAATTGTCTTCACTCGTCTTCCCTCCCTTTGTGTTGGTTGTGTACTCTCAACAAAACAGTGAATCTTGCTACCGCCGGTGAATATTTATAAAATAAATTAAATATATTATTTGGTCAACAAATACATTTATATCCCTAGAATTGGGTTGATCTCCCTAAAAACTTTTAATCATACAAAATAGTTACTGAACATGTTTATTTGCCAAAAGTTATTTTTTTTATTTTTCATATATATTTAGGGTTCATCAGATCTGCAATTATGGTAGAGAAGGGTATTTATCACATAGACATCTTTTTAGGACCCACAAATTTAAATAAAATAAAAAAGTCGTTACACTATGTCCTACCGATTAGGGGTGGTAAACGAGTCAGGGACCTTTGACTCGGCTCGTAAAGGCCTGAGCTAGTTTCTCGTGTTGGAACCAGGCTTGGACTTGTATAAAAGCTCGTTTAATAAAAAGGCCTCAGGCTCTGATTCAAAAGTTCGGCCTTAGAGCCTCCCAGGCTAGCCTAGTATATAAATATTTATTTATATTTTTTATACTACTTGTAATAACTCTCTCATCAATTTATTTCACCCCATTTTATTGGTTTAACAGATTTTTTGAACAATTTTATTCTATATTATGCTATTTGGATATATATTGAATTTATGTATATTTATGGAATTACTAGTGTTGTTCTATATTATCCTTCATCCTCCTTCACACAAACAAACCCACAAAAACTCATTTGTTCCACTGTGCACTGCTTGTTTGTGTCAATTTATTTTTTATTATTATTTTTTATTTTTGTTTGAACTTTTTTATAATGGGCTAAGATAATATAACCTGTTATCTACCTTCTCTCACTTTATTTTTATTTTTTATTATTGTAGACTTTGTAAATTATTGCTACAAATTGGAAGCTAAGGTTTCTATCTGGAAATTGATTTTTTGTGGAATTCTGTTATCTTATTTTTATTCTTTAACATGCTAACAGACTTCACACAGGCTTTTATTTTTTGTAAATAAACCAGGCCACAGGCCAATATTATATTCGTGACAGGTAACAGGCTAAGGTCAGTCGGACACGTTTAAATACAGGCTTGACCCGTTAAGATCAAAGCTCGGCTCGGCTCGGCCCGTTAACACCCCTACTACAGATAAATATAGTAAATTACAGATAAAAAATTTTGCATTTAAAACAAAAATATTTTTCCAATATATTTATTTTGCTTAAATAGGCGCATTTAATAATTTGATTTGGATATAGTTCAATTAGTAGACCACGATAAACTTTTTTACCTGTTTCTTATTTCATCCATGTGTTGCATGAATTATTGAAATTGAAATTTTTAATTGTGAATTTTTTATTTATTTTTTTGGTAAACAATTGTGACTTTTTAATTTGATGAAAAAATATCTAAAATGTACTTCAAATTGTGAATTATAAATTAATTTATTTTATATTTTTGTTTTAGTCAAATTCCATTTCAATTTAGAATAATAAATCAATCTACCCAAAAAAAGAAGAATAAATAGTAAATCTAATACCGAGTTCATTTTCAGAGCTCAAGTTTAGTTCATTTTAAGCTCTCAATTTGTTTGAATTCAATGAATTAAAATCACACATTTTATTAATTAAGCCTCTTTAAGTTTGAATTTATAGTTTTGCACTATGACTAGGAAATTTATAACTGATGCTCAATGCATTGGGATTTGGGAAACTTAAAAAAAAAAAACAACCAAACAAAAAAGAAGAAGAATCAGCCTCAGTTGCACGGACATGCAACTTTTTTTAAAATTTACATGTCAGACACGTGTCCGACACGGACACACTCCGACACGCTCGGACACGCAGTCAACATTTGGGAACATGCGGTCAACTCTCCGACACATTCCGACACGCAGTCAATATTTGAGGACAGGCGATCAACATTTGGGGACACGCTCGGACACGTTTTTTTTTTTTTTTAATCTTAATTTTTTTTGTTAACTAAATATTAAAAAAATAATTTATAAATTAATTTTTTTCTGTTACGAAAATTGACATTAAAAATTAACAAAGTACGAAAAATTATTTATACTTATATCTATGTTATGAAATTTAAATATTTGATTGGTTATATGACTTATTATGGACTCTTATATGTATTAAATAAAAATTATATTATATATATTAAAAAAATTATTTAATATCAAAACGTGTCCCAACGTGTCGAAATATGACAATTTTTAAAATTAACGTGTCGGCGTGTCGTGTCCCGTATCCGTGCATCATAAGAAGCAGCAGCTCAAGCTCAAAGTATATCACAAGTTGCATAAAATCTCAGTTTTTCATTAATTTTTCATGGCATCTTTTGTCTCATTCATCTCTGTCTGTTACAAAAATATCACTTAATCAGTGTGATAGATCTCATCTTTTAAATTTCTTGGACGATTTTCCATCCTTCAGACCTAAGTACTTGTCGATATCCTCCTCATCAAAATCTCCTTCGCCCCTTCGTTTCTTCTTCCCTCCGGTCTCTTTCATTTTCTACATAAACAAAATTATAATCAGTTAAGTAAAACACTTTATTACAAATCCTTCATAATTTACAATTTCCAGGAATATAACCACACCACTTGCATCTTTACATACACATAAGCTACTAGTTGCTTTTTATTACAGTATCACCTCTCTGAAACTAAAAAATTATAAAATACACATTATACCAAATGACAACTAAATTCAATTGGAGCAGGTAAATAAAGCACATCCCAAAATCAACTTCCTAGAAAATATCCTTCCTTATTTTTCTATTTTTAAATTAAAATAGACAAAAATAATTGTCTAAAAATATAACTAAAATGAATAATTTTTTTACCATTACTGCTAATCTTTTGGCTTCACTAACACGCTCCTCCAAAAGCAAAACTTCCTCTTCTTGTGCTGGATATTCTGGTAGCTTCTTGCCTGATATAAACTTGCATTTGTTATTAATTAAGAAACTTTAGCTCCTTAAAATGTCAAAGCAGAGGCAGAGCATATACCTATAAGTTTCTCTATTTGAATGTACCACTCCAACTCATACTGGTTCACAAGGGAAATAGCAACCCCAGAGCGTCCTGCTCGAGCAGTTCTTCCCACACGATGTATATAATCCTGTAGCTCACAATATTAGACATCTAGTGAATATAATAATAAAGAAAATTCTTAAAATGTTTATTAGAAGAAAAACTGTATATTCATTTCTATGTATCTTTACAAATGGTATCTCTGATATATATACAAGAGAAAGCAGCAAAAAACAATCTCCTAACAAACTGTAACAAAAAATGGCAAGGAAAAAAAAACACCACTAATGCACTAAAGGTGGTTTGTTTATAACAGAAAAAGTAGGATGAGAATAAGGGCTTGCAATTTCTGATGTTCATGAGAAATGCAAATTTAAACTACGGAGAGAGAAAGAGATGAGGCTAACCCTAAAGAAAAAAAATAAAAAATAGAAAAGTGATTGGCACGGACGTGAAGTGAGAGTGGTAGGAGAGGAGATTTCTGATGCAACATGAGAAATCTTTTCCTAAGAATAAACTAGTATCTAACAAATATTTAATCTACTAATCACAATCTTAACACTCCCCCTCAAGATGGAGAGTGTATGTTCAACACTCCCCATCTTGTACAGCAATGTTAGAAATTGTCCAGGAAATAATGGTTTTGGTAAGCAAATCTGCTTGCTAGTAGGGGAAGGAATAAACATCACCTTCACCTCCCTTTTGACACCTTTTCTCTAACCAAGTGACAATCTATCTCTATGTGTTTAGTCCTTTTATGAAGAACTGAATTTTCTGCAATGTGTAGGGCTGCTTGATTATCACAAAAAATCAAGCATGGTTCTTGATGCAATATGCCAAAATCAAGCAAAGAATGATAGCCAAATAAATTCACATGTCACATTAGCCATTGCTCTATACTCTGCTTCAGCTGATGATCTAGCTATTGTTGGTTGTTTCTTTGACTTCCAACTTATGAACAGTCTCCTAGAAAAACACAAAAACCAGTAATTGATCTTATAGTATATGTGCATCATCCCCAATCTGAGTCAGAAAAAGCTCAACTTCAATTGTCCAGAACTAGGGTAAAAAATGCCTTGTCCAACTGTACCCTTCACATATTGCGGGGATTAACCTATGAGCAGCATGCGGTGGTTTATTAGGATGAGCAAGAAACTGACTAAGTTTGTTTACATCATATGACAAATATCACCTAGTGATGACATATTAACAACATAATAATCTTCTGTAAGAAACTAGATCATAACAAGTCACCTCCCTCTTTGAGACAACTTGATATTTGGTTGGGCAATTAGC